>JAMQGT020006206.1:0-10367 GCA_024447675.2 Pterophyllum scalare | reverse complement strand
GATTGGCTTAATAATGTTGAACTGTTTTTGGAAACATTACATAACATATTTATTTGGATGGAAGCTGAGATCTTGGTTGTGGACTGTACTAAGAATGGCAATGTGATGCCCATTTCATTCAGCAACCCCATGAAATGAGGTCGAGTTTTATTTCACAGAGAGATAAACGAGCATCAGACCTGTGCTGCATGACCCCCCATAAGTTTAAGATGACCTCATTTCATGGGGTTCTTATAAATGAAATGGGCATCACATGCATGTCTAGTACAGTCCACAACCAAGATCTCAGCTTCCATGAAAATAAATAACTATGTTATGTAATGTTTTCCAAAAACAGTTCAACATTACTTATAGTTCCTTTAGTATGTTTTCCTCTTTGAGGAAGTACTGATTCAGAGTGGTTACTGTGCACAAAGGCATCACATTACTCATCCATTTACAGAGAATGTGATTCAGTATTATGAGCCAACACTCATACCGCTAACAAAAGTTCTCATCGTTCTCTCTATTCCTGGTTGCCTTTACAGCAGATACATTTTCCTGTAATATGAGTAGCATGTCTTCTTTAATGACCGCTAACATCCTGTGGCAACTAAGCAACTTTCACACTGTGTGCACACAAGTGCAGGAATTCTTCCTGAGGCCTATAAATGGGTTAAAGACCACTGTTACTGACATGGACACCATTTCCATAAAGTAAACTTAAACTCTAAAGAAAGCATATGCAGTTTCCCCTGTGTAATGAATACATTATAAGCTTTTGAAACATTTGCCACTGCAACAATATACACTCACTGTACTTTAACTACGCCTGTTCAACTGCTCCTTAATGTAAATATCAAATCAACCAATCACATGGCAACAACTGAATGTATTTAGGCCTGTAGACATGATCAAGAGGACCTGCTAAAGCTCAAACTGAGCATCAGAATGGGGAATAAAGGTGATTTAAGTGACTTTGAACATGGCATGGATGTTGCCAAACAGGCTGGTCTGAGTATCTCAGAAACTGCTGATTAACTGGGATTCTCCCCACACACCCATCTCTAGGGCTTACAGAGAAAGGTCAGAGAAAATCTCGGTTCTCTGGGTGAAAATGTGTTGTTGAGGTTAGAGGTCAGAAGAGAACTGACAGAGACTCCTTTGAGCTAATAGGAAGGCAACAGTAACTCATTACAACCAAGGTATGCAGAAGGGCATCGCTGAACTCGTTCGACCCTTGAAGCAGCAGAAGACCACAGCAGGTGCCACTCCTGTCAGCTACGAACAGGAAACTGAGGCTAAAGTTCACAGAGGCTCAACAAAATTGGACAACAGAGGGTTGGAAAAATGTTGCCTGGTCTGTGCAGTCTCAGTTTCTGCAGCAACATTAAGATGGTGGCATCAGACTTTGGCGTAAACAACACGAAAGCTTGGATCCTTGTATCAAAGGTTCAGGCTGTTGGTGTAGTAATGAGAGAGGGACCTTTTCTTCCCATGCTTTAGGCCCCTTTGTACCAACTGAGCATCGTTTAAATGCTGCAGCCTACCTTTATGACTGAGTGTACCCATCTTCTTATGTCTGCTTCCAGCAGAATAACGTGCACTGTCACAAAGCTCAAATCACCTCAGGCTGGTTTCTTATTGCCTCCACAGTCACCAGATCTCAATACAATAAAGCACATTTGGGATTTGCAAATCTAGATTGACAAATCAGTTTGTTAATACAGTCACAAAAACTTCTGAATAAAGAAATGAATCATTATGATGTTTGTTTTGGAGACGAATTCCTGTCAACTCACCCTACAGACCGTGTTCTCTTCCTTTCACTGTGTACTCCTTCAGCCGTTTTACCTCAGGGTGCGTCATGCACGACGCAGGTAGGCTGACTTTCTGTTGACTGACACTTAACACAATCTACCTAAAAATCAACCACCATATTTCTGTTTGCTCCAAGGAGAAAAGGCCAGTGAAAACTTTAATTCCAATTCAACTTTAACCACAGGGTTTGTATCATTAGAGGTACTAATGAGTTGGATGTTTTTCCAACATGCATCAGTAACAAACAGCAAAAGAAAAAAGTTTTAAGAGTTGTACACTTATCCCTTATCTGTCCACTAAATCAAAGTACAGCTGACAGATGTTATTTTGGAGTGCTTTCAACTTGAGCCGTGTCGCTGCCAAACCTGACAGGAAACAATCGCCTCTTCATTTTCACACCCAGTTCACTTTTACAATAGCATTACGAAAGATTGAAGACGGTTCTTCCAGAAATACTTGTTTTGTTGACTTGCAGTCTCGCTACTCGTGCCACACACCTGTCAGTAGATAAAATCAATTTTTCAGATGATTAACTGAAATCAAAACTCAAACCACAAGCTGGTGATGTCATGTTCATTTACCATTATTTTGTTTGCACAGAAATACAGCTCTTTGACGTTAAACTGCACTCAGGTGAGCCTTCGTGTGAAAGAAGAAAAAAAAAACCAGATCAGTTCTTCAAATAGCATTTTCCCGCTTTGCTGAAAATCTGATTTGCAGAAGCAAATTATCATTTCATTATTTTTAACATAAATGAGAAAAACCCTTCTCCAGGTGGAAATGATTTTTTGTCGTTGTTCTTACACTACTCTACATTGGTTAGAGTAAACATTTGAATTCTTTAGACCTCATCCTCTCAGCTATTTAACTTAAAATAAAAAACATACCCCTGGTTAAAAAAAATATACTAATACTTTTGCCCTTTGAGTCCCACATAATAAAACATCTAACATTCTTTGATGCTTTTACATTTTAGTTTTGATTAGAAAAGCCTTAGCAGTGTAAACTGGGAGCTCACCCCTAATACATAAAAGCAAGAAAGAAAGATGGACTTGTTCTTTCACCCCTTAAATAAAATTCAGTGTTATCCGATTTATTACAGCTCCTTCAAAGAGAACACAGTTAAATGTATCACTGTGAAAAGCTCAGCATGGTAGGATTGTCTTTCAGAGTCTCAAGCAAGCATTGATTCCACTTGATTAAACCAATTTACTGACAGCTAAAAGGGAAGTGTGCAGGAGCCGGGTAGTGCTGCAAGGCAGCTGCTCAGCAACACTAAGTTGAGATGTGAGAGCTGGCGGATGCATTGTGAGTTTGTTTTGGGGCATCTTGCCATGTGGTTGTATCTGTGTAGTTAGTGATGTTCAGAGCAGACAGGTGGAGGGGCCGCTACATCGACTGGATAAATGGATGGATGAATAAGACGCTCTGACTCCATGAGCGGCATCTCTTTGATCTCTTTGAATTGCACTTTGTCTCTGGCTGCATGCAGTCTCCAGAGGAAGGTCCGGCTAGTTGGCTCTGTGTCGATGGAAACGGTCTTCATTCTTTGATCTGCAGAAACAAAATATTTAATGGAACAAGGGTACTCTATCAAACAGGATAAAACATCTGCCCATTTTGTCATAGGATCCATGTCGTGTTTTAAGATTGTCCCTTACCTCAGTGACGACCCCTGCAGCAATGGTGGAGCCAACATATCGTAGCATGAAGCGGCCCAGCTCCTTATAGTCTTTGTACAGCTCTAATGACACGGGCCTCTGGGTCTGGATCTCCACAATAGCATTCATACCCTTACTCAAACACCTTAACAGGAAGAGAGAGACACAAGAAGCATCGTGACCTGGATTTGAATTTCTTTCTGATTTTTTTAGAACAATAACTCATGCTTAAGAAAGGTGTTTAATACACTGCTTACAGACATTACAGGAACTATCAATCATCACAGTATAACACAAGGTTATTTCAGGGATATCAGTGTGTGTAGTTAGGAAGCATAAACCATTGTGCATCAATTTAACCTGCTTCAGCACAAATCAAAGTGACAACAGGTGGACTGGAGTGGCAATGGTGCTGTGCTGTGAGCACAGGTCCCATTAAAAGATGCCTTCCATGCCACCTTGACAGAGTCTGTTTCAGTCGCTGTGACAGGTCAGTCAGTAAAACGCACATGGGTAGTCCACTGTAGGTCAGTTTGTAGGACTCTGGCAGTGCTTCTTCTCCTGTTCCTCCTCACACAAACAAGCAGATACCAGCCCTGCTGCTGGGTTGATGCCCTTTTATGGCCCTACCCATCTCCTAGCATCTCCTCAACAGTCCTGAGACCGCAAACCTTCTTGGACTGACACATATGGATGTGCCATCCTGGAGGAGCTGACTACCTGTGCAACCTGAATGGGCTGCAGGTACCATTTCATGCTAGCAGTACTAACCAGGTGCACTAACAAGAAGCAAAGCTAGAGATAATCAGTCAGGAGGGGTAAGGAGAGAGCAATGATCTGTGGCCACAAGATGAAAAACTGCCTTTTTGGGGACAGTCTTTTTCTTTTCTCTCCAATGAGAGAAAATGTGCATATTAATTTGCACCAAAACAGGTGAAACTGCTGCGCAACAGTTTACACAATTTATACTTTAACTGACTTTGTTGTGATGATTTTTTTTGAGCCGTCCATTTGCATCTACAATAAATATGTAAACTGTTATTCTCTGGTTGTGTAGAAAACAAAATGGCCTACTTAACCACACTACATCTTCCCACACACTGACATTAAGGCACTATAAGGCAGTACTTGAACATTTTATTTTGAAGGCTACTAATTGTTTCCATGTTCAGCACAGCAGAGTGTCCTTAAACTAAGGAAATAATAACAGACTAACCTGTTATAACAGCATTAAACAGAAACAAATCATGTGCATATTCATGATGGAAAATGAAATCCTTTTCAAAACTCACTTTGGTTTCTTCTTTAGGACCTCCCCACTGCTCTTGTGTAGAACACTGATTAGCTTCCTAATGGTGGCCGGTTCGCTGACTGTCTGGTAGTGCAGTAGTACCTGCACCAAGCAACCACACATTTCTACCGTTAAAGGGTATACAACTGTACAAAGAGCTGTTTCAAATAATATAGATATGCAAGTGCCATAACTAAAGTCTTGGCAGAATTGTTGAGATGTGTCTGTGTGTAAAAGCAGAGCTTTGCTGGCACTCACTGGAAAGCCTTGTGTGATGGGGACCTCGATATTGAAAATGAGGACTCGGGCTCTGAATCGAGTGCAAACTCGAATAGGTTCTTTGGGATCACAGAACACACAGCCCACACTGGAAGGAAATGGATAAAATATTATAAAAATATAGCCCAAAAGTAAAACAAAGTCCAATCTGTGTTTAACCAAAACACTGTAATGTCTAGTGCTGTGAGAATAAACCAGACCTACTGTAAATTACTGCTGTTATTCTTAAGAAATATCCAAACTGCTTGATCAGTTTTATATTAGCACATAAATATGCAGGCCCATTTTGATTTAAGACAACATTAAATACTTGGTAATTAAACCATTATATGGGAATTATTTACTTGATCTTTATGATATCCATGCCAGTGAGTGTCAGGCTGACATGATCTCCTGCTGCAGCCCAGTCCAGAGCCTCATCATGTAGAGTAATTCCTGTAGTGCAGAAAAAAGTGTTAGTCCTCCACTTGCCACAAGGTGGCAGTGTTTACCACATAACAGTCAACATTAGCAGATGCACAAAAAGGACCACTTGTAAGCAGACTTTTCAGGCTTACATTTCTTTTTTTTGTGATTTTGCATCATCTACATTAATTTTTCTGCTTTTATTATAATCAGAACTCCTGTTTTGTAAGATGCTATCAATGTGCTTTCTTTATGGTTACAGAAATCCACTGCTGATTGCCAAAAAAAAAACTTTCCACCTGTGCAGTGGGTGTTGAGTGATGCTTTGCTGTATTAATGTCAAACCATGAGTAACAGTCTTTGAGATAAAAATAATTAAGCTCCCATTTGCTAGTACAGACATACTAAAAACTGAGCCTGATGACATTTCAGTTAAAAAGAAGAGCCTAGCAGAAAAAGTACACCAGTGCATACCTTTGACAGTGCAGGTTTCATTGGGAGGCATTGCCAGTATTTTGTCTCCTGTTTGAATATAACCAGCCTCGATCTTCCCTGTAACACAGAAGCCTGAACCCTGGTCTAGGAAGGGAAAATGCATCATCAGCAAACTCTCAGCAATCAAACAAAAATTGGAGAAATGAAAATGGATATCAAGAAAATACAAGACCACGTCCATCTTTAGTTTTACCTTTAAACACATCGGAGACGCACAATCTGAAAGGTTTGTCTACAGACCTCTGAGGGGCTTTGAAAGCATCTTCAGTGGGGGGAAAAAAAACAATGAGGAAGTGAACAACGAGGAGCAGTAAATGCTGGTAAATAATGAGTTGTCTATTGACCATTGGTGGTGAATCAGCTTCTCTGTTACTGAACTGAGTCCAGATGTTTAGCATTTTGACAATCACAGCACTTTATGAATTACATACATACATATTTCCACTTCTAAAGAAACAAAATTCATATTTCATTTTTTCGTGAGTCACAAGTCAGACCATGTTGCAGTGAATCATTTTGAAGTAATATTCTAGTCATGGCCTGTTTCAAACATTCAATCCCTGTCAACAAAAAAAGAAAAGTTTCCCATAGTTGTCAGTGTACGGCTTTTGCATCTTTCTTTTAGAGAAAAAAATATATGCAAAACAATCACATCAAACAATAAAACCAGAGCACCGCTGCAGCTGCACAAAATAAAGTCTCCGTAGGTGGGAGAGTTTTCAGACATGTCAGTATCTTTCATGCAAATTATGGGCAACTACGGCAATCTGCTAGCAACCAAGGCAATCGGAAGGAGGTTTTCAGTACGCCACCTAGCAACTTCCAGCAACCATTCACCAACTGGCTGGGAATACACATTTTTCCCTAGAAATCTGTGGTTGGCAGGGGTCACTGTCCAGTCTCAAGACCTCTGGGACTGAGGCCTGTGAAAGTCAATACCTCACAAAGCCTCAGTAAATACCTGCAACTCTCTAAATGTCTTTATAGTGTTTCTGTGCATTAGTAGAAAGATCCATTTCAAGCTTTTAAATTTGAAGTTTCACAAACTGCGCCATTGTAGCATTTGCATAAAAAAGTATGACTAATTATTCTTTGTGCATACCTTCAAGAAGGGCAGCAGAACATTTATTTTAACAAAAATATCACTGCAGCTAATACTGTTAAATCTGGAGTATCAGTGTGACTTCTAAATTATTTCAGTCTACCGATTTAAACATTTCAACTTAAAAAAGCTTTGAATTTTTTAATAGTTTGCATGTTCTCCCTGTGTCTGCGTGGCTTCTGTCCGGGTACTCCGGTTTCCTCCCACGGTCCAGAGACATGCAGTTAGTGGCGTTAGGTTAATTGGTGATTCTAAATTGCCCATATGCGTATAGGGTTTTTGGATGGATACTATGCTATAACTATAGTTGGGCACTGGCAGTGCAATCAGCCTTCTCCGGAAACAAAACCTGTGACTCATCGTGTCACATTTAGAAAAGAAGAGAGTAAAAATGCAGCTTGAGTCAAAAGGCAATAAACGCTTTTGGCAGCTTGAGACGTGCCAGTGTACTTTACCAATCTGCTCCAGCAGGCTCGGCCCAGAGTACCAAGAGGTAAGCTGTGACACTGAGCTCCTGATGGCAAGGTTTTCTCCTGACAGGCCACTGGTGGGGATGTAGAAAACATCAGACTCCTGGAAAAACAGATAAACATGCAATTACACGAACAGAGGAAATATTACATAGATGCAGAACTATGTCAAAAGCCTTTGTGCCAACTCACCTTGAATCCTGCCTGCTTAAGGAAATGGCCAAGTTTTGAGATGATTTCTTGGAAACGCGCCTGCTGCCAGTTTACCTGATGTGGAAATGCACATACAGGAAAAAAGGAAAAACAAAGAAACAAAGTTTCCCCTTCAGCACTGCTTTGATATGGAAATGTGTCAGCAACATGCCAGTGATTATAGGAAACAAAAACAAAAACATAACTCTCCCTCACAAACAATTTCTTAAGGCCCTCCTCTCTCCTGTTAATATCTTCAACATTCAGAAAGTACATAAACAACAGAGATTTAGATTGCAGCACACAACATGTGAACTTTACAGCAGTCCTTGGTAAAATGAGTCATTCCCACAGATTTTTAAAATGTTTAGAGCATTTTAAACTGATTGACACAAAACCTGCAGATAAAGCCGGCATACTCAAACAACCATCGAGGAAAAGTTTCTCTCTTCGAGTAGTTGTAGAGGAAAGGTATCAGCTGATTTAATGCTACTCTGTGGAAAAGGTTAAGTACACCTGCAGTCTCACAGATTAGAAATGCCATCTTAAGCTGAAGGAAGGCATTTTGGCAAGTGCCCACTCATCTGCCAATGATTGGCTAAAATATCTGCCCACTTTTCTAAAATTCTATCAGATGCCAGATGTTTGATTTTTTTTTTTAATTTGCATGTAATGCTTACTGCACATCACACCACAACACTGCAATTGGACTGAAAATCTACCTTTGACTAGGCTATTTCTTGGTAGATCAGATGAGACCATTTTTCTGTTCCACTTGTGGTTCAGCCTCAACTGTAAGACTTGATCTTCAAAAATTTTTTTTTTTTTTATGCACAATTTATAGCCATAACAATGACCGCAAAGAGGACCATTTCCATGATGTGTGTCTGCAGTGATTCTGGCAAATCAACGCTTTGATTTGTCTATCTATAACCCATTATTCCAAAAGGCCCGCTCTCTCCCTGACTGTTTGTTGATAATCTGGATGTCTCTGTAATGTTGTTCTTGAAGAGCAAAGGGAGATTCCTGGCACATGTCCCATTTAGGTCAAATTTGTGGAATCCCCTCCTGATTGTAGATACATGCACTCTGTCACCCATGATGAAACTTTGATGTTGTTAAAGATTTCTCTTTGCATCAAAGGACATGCTTAGTAGAATCTTAGCTAATTGAAATCTCTGCCATTTGGACTCATATGCATCCAAAATCAGTTTTTCTAAAGCCCACTAAAAGCCTTTTAGTTATTGGCATACTGGCACAATTTAAGTTAAGAAAATGCCTATTGTGTTTGTGAATGTTAATTTTGATCCTCACTGCATGTTTTTTGTTTAAAATAAGCAGACTTTCACTCATTGTTATTGATTTGTAAAGCACATGTTCTTAAAAATGTCTCCGCTGTGCGACATCATGTTGCAAAGAAGGTCTGACCTGGTCCATCTTGTTGACAGCTACAGCCAGCTGAGTGACACCCAGTGAACGCACCAGCAAGGCATGCTCTCTGGTCTGACCACCTGCCTCGAAGCCTGCCTCAAACTCTCCTCTGCTGGCATCCACCACAAGCACTGCCACATCAGCCTGGAGAGAGAGGAGGGAATGAGAACCACATGCATCTGTTTCTGCAGGAGGCAGACATAAGCATAAAAATCAAACCTCTTCCAAAATAAATTGTTTGTAATTTGATGAACCGTCGCTGATATTTCTAACATTAGGAAACATTTACAACACTAGGAACAGGTCCTGCTTATATATACATGCACATAAACTAATTTAAATTTTTTTTTTTTTTGAACAGTTATTTTAGAACATTTGATGACACCTTGTATCATTCTACCTTCATGCTATGAATACTTTCTGAGTTACAGGCCCTCAAAGAAATTTTCCACTTTTTTACTTTCTGGGTTATTTTTTCCCAGCATTTTTGAGTCTTTTTTAGAACTTTAAAAGATTTGCTCAGGAAATTCTCAGGCCTGGAAAACACATTTAACCTCTGAAAAATTGCAATCACATCAATGTTCCACCCACTTCAAATGTCATCTACAAAAAAAATCTTGTTTTTGTTCACCACAATTTTTCCTGTAACCAACTTCGAGCATCAATACCAGGATATATATCACAAATTCAAAAGCAAAACTGGACGTGAGCTGGATGTTTTTAACTGTTTTTTTTGATAATTCACTCTAAAAAGAAAAAAAACCTCAAGAAGTCCATTTTGGCTAAATATTTTAATGTCGCCATGTGGCTTGGGTGACTGGTCATATGAAAATTCAGATTTTTACCTATATTTTATTGCTAGGCTCATCTTCTACCCGTGACTCCTTCTGACTA
This sequence comes from Pterophyllum scalare, assembly GCA_024447675.2. Classification (NCBI taxonomy): domain Eukaryota; kingdom Metazoa; phylum Chordata; class Actinopteri; order Cichliformes; family Cichlidae; genus Pterophyllum; species Pterophyllum scalare. Next base: position 347 of record JAMQGT020006206.1, on the reverse strand, counting down.
ATATTCCTGTTATATCAGTAATGTTTTAAATGTTTTAGCATTAAATGAAGCCACACTCTGTATTCGGTTTAGATAAATCACAATGATGGCTTTTTCAGTATGAGCCACACGAAGATGCTGCAACAAACACAAATGTCGCACCAACTGGATGTTTCCCTCTAAAGTTTAGTAAAGTGAGTAAAAGTGACACGGCACCTTATGCAAAAAGAAAACCGTTACAAGCTGAAAAGGCAAGGCAAACAGGCAACTGCAAAGAGAGCATCCACTAAAACTATAATTTAGCATGGTGTTAATAAATATACTAATATTATTGTACAACTTAAAAAATGCATGAATAAAAGCAATAC
>JAMQGT020006203.1:0-10702 GCA_024447675.2 Pterophyllum scalare | reverse complement strand
GTGTTATGTAACACCTTGGTTCAGTTAGGTCTTTAGCTGCTAGTTCCCACCTTGATGTTTTTCTTGTTGTTAGAGGTCAGAGCGAAGGCCAAAGTTCTGCAGGTCGATGGGCTTGTCTTTGCCTTTGTCTGCAAAATTGGGCATTGGCTGTGGAGGAGGAGGATCTGGAAAGAATAAAATGACGACACATTAGCCGACCATCTTTATGCAGATCTGTTTCTATGCAGTAGGTTTGTGTGAGCAGTGCTTTACAAATGAAGCTCATCGTGGAAATGGCACAAGGATATGATGGAGAGAATCCAGAGAAAAACAACACCTGTGATTTTTGTCTTTATCATTTCAATCTGTTGTCGTTTAACATCTTAGTCAAAGTTAATATCTTTTGGGGTTGAGTGTTAGCCAGAAATCAAAGATTCTTCAGGAACTTGCCCTAAATTTGGTGTAACAACCCGTTTTTCGTGTTAGCCGTAACATTCAGGGTGGCATTAAAAGCTTGCTCTGAAGTACCCATTACTCAGAAAGGTATTTTTTTAACCCCATTTCAACATCCTGTTGTTTAAAACTCACTTACTCCTTCCCTCTTTAAGTTGTCCTTACCGGTTGGGGTCTGTGGTTAAGGGGCATGAGGCCAGAGGGTGTGTCAGCCAGCACAGTAAAGTGGGGTGTGGGTGGAGGGCCCATCGGTAACGGGCGACTCTCTGCGTCAACCTGGTAGTTCACCAAACCCCACTGCTCCAAGAATGCATGTACCCTGGATAAAAATAAATAAATAACATTGGAAAAAACAACTTTTTTTTCTCTTCGTGCATTGAGGCGCCTACTGGATATTAATCCAACCAAATTAATACGCAACAGAAAAACATGCAAGCTAACAATGTGTGGATCTGACAAACCTCATGATGGCACAAACATCTCCCAGTCAGGTTCCTGCGGCAGGAGGTGGAGGTGAGGTACTCCTGAGGGTTTAGCCGGTACGTGTCGATCATGAAGTTGCGGGTAGGCCAGGTATTGTTTGAGGAGATGGAAACCACAGTGATGTTAGAATGACAGGAAACATATCACATCAAAGTTAAATTTCGCAACTACTGTGTGGCTGGTGTGTGTGTGTGTGTGTGTGTGTGTGTGTGTGTGTGTGTAGAAGCTCACATTTCTGGAGTTTTGGACTTGTTCTTTCCATTGAAGAACTCTGGCAGGGCTCTTCTCTCGATTTCATGGATACTAGCAAGAAAGGAAAGAAAGACATATTGATAAAAGCAGGAAGAAACCATCAATTGATGTTGATTCTAAAATACATTTTTATATTTAATGGCCGTTAACAATGAGAATGGCCCATGTCCCCCCTGTGGATGAACACTTGCTAGTGCTAATACTCTAATACTGAGGTATCAGTGAAAAATTCAGACAGCAAACTGGTGTGGCCTGAAGATGTTTGGCCAAAGTGCTCCGTTAACTGCAGCTGCATACACTGTAATGGATATTCTTCCTAACAAAAATGCCTCACCACCTCTCCCCCCGAATCAAAGAATCCTCTTCTCTCTCCACTCCACATAAGTAGCACAAGTTATTCATGTTATATTCCTCGAGTTTTCAAATATAAATAAAAAAACTAAATGGAAAATGCATTTGTGTGAATAGGAATTTATTCATTCCTAATTCACAGGACTTACCTGTTGTAGTCAAACCAAGGCAGCATAGCTGGGGATAACGATGTGGTGTGTCTGTTCAGTCACATTGTCCTCATTGGCATTGTCTAGTCGGTTTATTTCACTTTTGCCTTGCTCCTCAGTGGCAGCCTGCAGAAGGACAAAACGGGTCAGCTTTTTTTTTTTTAAAGATTATGTAGCATAAAGCATCATACACTGCAATTCCAATTCCTATTTTAGAATTAAAGGGGACTCTCCCACAAACATTTATTTAAAAAGCATTGTAGCGAACACTAAACTCTGCATAAATCAGACTGAATGGAGAAAAAGCAGCGATGGACTAGTTTTTTTTAGCTCCCCAAATAATAAATGTAGCACTGTTCTGATCTCACAATTTTTTCATCAGGCAAACGGTTAATATGAAAAGGAGTTAGACAATACCCTATATGACCAATATTGTGTTGCAGTCCCATAAATTCGTTGCATTTATACTCAAGCACTGGTGTGTCTGCATTCTTCTGCCATCAAGAGCAAAGCAGCTGATCAAAAGTTACCTTTACTGTAATGCAGAAAAGCAAACCCTGCAGAACTGACCGAGACAGTCCACATACGGTCAAAGCTATAAAAATGAGAAAACGACTAACGGATACGCTGGAAGGACACTCGCTATTAATTAGGTTAGCATTTTTAGCAAGCTAGATGCAAATACAGCCTATTGCATTTTGTTTAGCTGAATCGATATATATTGTTTACATGGTATATTACTCCTCCCCGCAGACCTAACACAGTTGTGCATGTCAGGCTATAACTCTGTAATCTTTTATATTGCCTTTACTGGATAGTGAACAGTGAAGTCAGAAAGGAAACTGGGGACAGATGGAGGATGACATGCAGCAAAGGGCCACGGGTCAGATGCTAACTCAGGCCGCCTCCACCATAGCCACGCGGTGTACATGGCACACCCACTGAGCCACCCTGGCACCCATAACTGTAAAGCATGTTGAAGAGCTTACAACTCAAGCTTAACATTTTGGATATGGATAACAATATTCCAAATTTTAATCACCTTTAGTCAACAAAGAACAAATCCTTTGCATGTTAAGACCGTGCTAATCCTACTCTGATCTTAGATATTAGTACATATAGTGTTCATTTTTCATAACCTGATTTTATATATAATGGCAATATCTGCCAGCAGATGCCACCCCATTGCCAAGCTCAACAGACACGCTGTCCTTCCTACCTTCACCTACAGTGTGTGGCGAGATGAAGAGAGGCATCAGTCATCTTACCTTTCCAGCAGACATCACAGATTCATCTTCCATGTCATCTGGAAAAAAATAAACATCTCAACTCAGGTTTGCTTTTAAACTGCAGGACAGCTGACACTCGCACAAACACAGTCAACGCATTAATGTAATTCCGACGCAAGTAAACAAATTCAGCTATAGATACGCACCCAAGTCCGCCACATTCCCTCCTTTGACTGGAGTATTCTCACTGTCTTTCTTTGAATTGGCTGTGCATAGAACACAAGTAAAAGATGAACAAAGTAGAGATGAGGGGAAAAAAAAAAAAAAAAAAATTCCAAAGACAGTCTAATTCAGCCATGGGCAGGAAGGCAATAATGAGCTTTCTGGTTTGCAAAGAGGACACTAAAATAGACTGAGTGTGCGTGTGTGCTGGAGGAAGGGGAGATTTTTTTTGGGACAAAAGTGGGACATAACGAATGGGACTTGGTCTAAAAAGAGTATTATAGTGAGAATCGTGTGTTTGCTTTTAACGGGAATCTTTAAGGAGAATCCAGATCACAGAGAGGGACAAAAAAAAAAAATCCTCAGGCTGTTTTTCTACTTTCTGACTTGAAAACTGTGCGTCTGTGGGAGTTTTTATTTCCCCTGGTGCTGAGGGGATTTTCCTATCATCATAACACAACGCTTCAGTGTCCGATAACCACATGGGGAATCACAAAAAAAAAATAAATGTAAAAATAATGAATAAAACAAAGCTGTTTAGAAAAGGACAAACCGATTATAAACTGACCGTAGCTCTAGCTGAACACATGAATACTGGTTTTATTTGATTATATAAAAGGTATTTAATATGAATATACTGTGATATTTAACTAGATAAACAAGTAAGTCTCAAAGTTTTGAAGACCTTGTACCAGTTGGCGTGCCTACCATGGTATAAAATCGCTTTTTAAATCTTATTTTGGAGCAAAGCCAGCAAACCTGTTGAGCATTCTTTTAGCCGGGATTAATTATCTACGCACGCAGTTTTTCTGTCCTTGTGACAGTCTAAATTAAAACTCAATTAGACAGGTGTTTCATAATAAGTACCTGTAGTTTGCTATGATTGCTAAAACAGAATAATTAAATGTTCAGAAAAATACTCCTTTGTTCCAGTTCTGTGCAGTTTTACAATAGCGTGACGTGACATGGAGTCTTCATTGTTCCATGTTACACTCACGGTGAATCCAGGCACCACAGACAAAGGATCAACTAATATGTGACCATCAATACTGCAACATTAGTAACAGGGCCAGGCTACTGTTTATAAAATTAATCCCAGTTCCTTAATATATCTTGCAAACTGAAAGGTGCTTCAAGGTTGAATAATATTTTCTCCTGGAAATGAATGAGGATTTTACTGATTTAATAATAATCTAAATTTATGCTTTAATGTACAGAAAGGGGTTAAAGCATCTTACGTACAGATGGCAGTTTGTTTCACAAACACAAACAGAGTTCAGCTTAACCCCTTCACTCATCACATACCATTCTTGGACATGCTGCCCTCCTCCATGCTAGCACCAGCTGAGGAATCATCCATGTCTTTTGTCATGTCCTCTTCCGTGTCCTCCTCTTCCCCTCTGTGGCCCCGTCGTTTCCAGTGAGGTCCGGGGTTCCTGACACAGAGACGAGTACATTTTACATCACTTAAATGCGACTGGAAACACACAACAGTGTAAATGTTTCTGTTAAAAAACAAAACAAAACTCCAATACAAGTTCAATACCAGGAATTAAATGACTCATATCTTATTACACTGCACCATCGAGCTTCAGTGTTGTCCTAACACTAATGAATACACATCACTGAGTGCTGCACAAGGTGCCATATTCGTTTATTAAAACAGGGTTTACTTTGACTCTATCGCACATATGCATTACTGCTATCATAAATGCCCCCTTGCACACCAACTGTGTATTAATCCCCAAATAAAAATAGTCCCCAAGCCTTGGAATATTTAACAAACCTTACACAGTCAGGACTAAGAACTACATTTCCCATGTGTTAAAAAAATATCATTAGGGTTTTTAAAGTGTTCAGGTCTACAGTAGCAAATAATACTGAGCAACAGTAACGTTTAGGCCTCTTGTCTTTTGCTGATAAAATGTATAGGATCATACAAGCCTTATCCTTTAGAGATAGATCTCAAGTTTTATAAGATCACTTGCACTTGTTCCATTTTACAATCACTGAATTTAAAAAAGATGGGCATCCTTACCCCTTCTTGCCTCCCTTCTTACGGGACTCGGCTGTAGTGCTGGGCGGGGAGGGCGAGCGCCTCCTCTTCTTTCCCGCAGAGTTGGCCTTACGCTCCTTACGATCGGGTGTACGGGAAGACTGATCAGACAAACCCCGTGCAGCGCAGGGAGCGAGGGATGGAGGATGAGAGAAAGAGCGGCAGAATGAGAGGATGGAACGGTTGCACACACAAGGAGGGGAAGCGGTGGGAGAACGTTGGCAGGAAGGGGGGATGCCGTGGAGGTGGAGGAGACAGCCAGGGTTCCTGTATACTGTCCGCTCTAAACAGAGCTTCTCTTTCACATAGACCCTCATCTCTAGATCTGTGGGCTTTGTCTTCAGCAACAGACAAACTTCTTTTTGTCCAGCTGTTGGCTTTTGGTTGTTCACCAACTTTTCAAATTCAAATTTACTAAATTAAAAAAAAAAAAAAAAAAGGCCCCAATTTAGCACAAATCAAAGGGTTATAACAGTTAAATTAATGTTTTTGCAGCTCTATGGATGATGTTAACTTTGAACTCTATGCCTCCATTCTAGAGAAGTTAAAAAGTCTTACAAAACAATTCACCTAGCTGTTAAAACTTTTGCAGCAAAGAGCGGGGCCTGTTGATTCCAGTCCTGTTGAGTTATCCCAGCTGTTCAACTGAAACCAATGAGTTTGGACCTTTCATAAATATTTCCATCCTGCAGACAGTGCTTCACCTCCACCCAGAAAAGATAATGTAGTAAAATAAAACTAAGACTCGACCAGTCGGCTTTTCAGACACTAAGTACTTTTGGAACAAGGATAGTTTAAAAAAAAAAGTCACTTTGTGATGGCTTGTTATTGCCTCTTCAGCCCAAACACACACTAAAGGGAAAGACAGCAACAGTTTCACACACAAACATAAACAAACTGGTGTGCAAGGATGGATATGTCAGCCAGTGTGACAGTGCCTGATGATTGGGTCAGCTGGCAGGTTGTCCTGAGTGCACTTACCAAAAAGGCCATTCCTGACAGCTCAGTTCTGTTTACTTCCAGACATATTCTGGGGCCGAGGATAAATAAAAAGCTAATTCATGTAGAAACTGTTTTGGGGTTTTTTTAAGCTGAGGAAAGCATGTGCTTACTGACCTCATAGCTGAAGTTCACACAATGTTTTGTGCGAGTCCCTCTGCAACAGAGGTCAAGAGTACAAAGTCAGGGTGACCCACAGAGCTACAGATACATTAATGGGAAATAAACCAGAATCCTCTTTTAAACTGAAGCACTGAAACATGTGTGTGTGGCCAATTTACTTAATGTTCACAGAGGCCACAACAGTATTTCTATGAGGGATCAGTGAAAAGGTTAAAACAGCATTTAAAAAAAAAAAAACTGTAATCACATAATGACTTTCGCTGCACTCTGATTGCTTAAATAAACTGGTTCATTTTTCTAACATGAACAGGAACCCTGAAATTCATTAGGAACAGACAAAGTGTGAGGAAAGGCTTGGAAAGGATGGGAAGCGCACAGACTGAAGCCAGTTGCAGACAAAGGAGGGTGAAGACACACAATCCACACAGCAAAGCCACATGCAACAGACTAACAATAAAAACATACAAATTCACACCAGCACTCACACGTCAACTCAAGTCAAAAAAATTTCTATTGCCAGGCTTACATACAGTCCAGGTCTGACTAGGAAAATTTGATCAATATCTCTGACCAGCCAATTCAACACAAGTCAGTTGTAATAATTGTCAGGTTGAACACACTTGAGAAAGTTGCTGCCCTTTACAACAACAACAACAACAACAACAACAACAACAAGAGCTGCGGTGTCAAGATGTACTGATGAAACACGGCTAGAAAACCTACTTTCACACACACACACACACAATTTTTTCTGGGACTGGGAGTTTAGATTACTAACACGAACAGCACAAACACCTACCTCTTCCTCTTTGGGGAAGATCCTCTGGCGGAAGCTGACTGGCTTCTTGTTCTCATCCACTTCGTAGTCTTCCTCATTCATCCACTCATTGAAGGCATCAGTGTCTGAAACCCATTTGGCATGGACCTGATCGGGGTGAGGATGGAGACATCAGACTAGAATCAACTCATCAAATTAGTCTGCTAGCCTAATTTTCCTTTATTTCCCAGTGGAAGACGCTCACTGTTGGAAAATAAGTAGAATATTTTGTGACAACAGAACTAAGGCATGAGAAAAATAAAAATATGCACTGTAGAAAACATATAAGTGTGCAAAACTAAGGAATAACCAAACCAAAGTAACCAAAAGCCCAAACTGGAAACTCTCACAGACATAAAAAGTGAAAGGGCAAAGCTCAGCACCTGGTTCTCTTTCAGTAACAAAACAACACCTATTAGTTAAAGACACCTCACCTTCCAGGGTCTGTCAGTGCTGGGTGGGTCCTCTGGGTCGCCGTCTAGCTCACTGGCTGACACCCAGGTGTCATAGCTAACAAAATTAAAACATTTATCAGTAATTCGGTGACGTCACAAACTAAAATAGTCTCACAGAAAGATTTCATTATGAGTTATTTTTTAAAATTTAAATCATGTCAACATTTGGGTGAAATTTGCATGCCCAAATATTACAACGAATGAATTTAAATCCACCAGCGTAAGCACAGTTGTGTTTGTGAGCTGCTTTATGCCTCTCTGCTCACCTGTCCGGGTAGAGGCCCCAGTGAACAAGCACCTGCTTGTCTTTCCTCATCACTGGGCGCAGCCACTCCTCTGCAAAACACAAATACCAAAATTCAGGATAAAAATACCTGCTATAAAAATAATACATTACCAAACACATAGTGTATAATCTTAATAAACTAAAGAAAGCAAATATTCTAAATATTATGTGACTAAGAATTAAATCTGTAAGGTACAGAGATTACCAACAGACCTTCTTCTTGCTGGGATAGTGATGGGTAAATGAGATGGGTGGCCTTTGACTTATCATCAGTGATGGAGCCCTGAAGAGGACAGAATAAAATGAACAATTTAAAAGGCTGTTAAAACAGAGCTTCTCACAGGCATATTTTTTTACTAGACTGGAAATCATTTCATTGCTGGGCTCACCTGGTGTCTTTTGATGATGTCTTTGAGCTTACTGGCTTGTTTCTGCTCAATGTCTGGCGACAGGTAGACAGTGGGTCGAGTCAAACAGTTATTCTGCACATGAAGAAGGTTTGAGTTAGAATCACACAAAAAAAGCTGCTTTATAATGAAGCCTGAAAAAAAAAGCACACTCGTCTACGAGCGCGGCGATTAAAACAGAATGACAAAACACAAAAACATGCCCACAGGACTGAATGTGATGTCAGTGAGAAGCAGCCAACAAGAGCGCACATGAAAATGTTTTACCTCATTTATATTCAACTATATATAGCGAGGTTAAAAATATCTGATCTTTGCACAATACCTAACTGGAATCTGAACAAGTTCATTTAAAACATTACTAGATTTGGAATAACTGCGGTTTAATTATAAAACTTACACTAGCTTCAACAAAAAAAAAAACAAAAAACAATGAATACACACATTTTGCGCCACAGTGGTACACTTAAAACAAACTTTGGAATAGTGAATGCATGCAGTTAAATACAACTGTAAATTTCTAGAATTCATAACTGGATAATATGAAGCCTAATTAAATATTTTCAAACATTACATTTATATTAAGACTAGAATCAGAGTGATCAAATGTATTTAGAATAAATATGTGGAGTAGCTTGTGCACAGGGACTTTGGCTTGTACCTGGACCAGGTTCTTCTCTACATTTAAGAACATTTCCACGTTCCTGTCCCATCCGGGAGGGATTCTGCAGATCAAATCTCCGCCTGAGAATGGTGCACAGACAACACAGAGAAAAACTGACACAAAGTCCACACAAATATTCACATAACACTTTTACTTTATTGTGACCAAGTGCACAGTCTACAACAGACGCCTTCCAGTGACTGCTCAGATGTCTGGGGTACAAAGAGATTCAAGATGATAAATGGTACAATGGTTATATAAGAGTAATGCTTTTTTTTCTCCATAAACCAGTATCCAAAAATACAAGACCATAAAGATTTTTAGTAATATTCAAAATCCACAATTGAGAGTTAAAAGGACATTTCTAAGATCAGTGATTTCAAAAGGAAGGTTAAAAATGGGGATCAACGCCAGATCCATCTACTTATGTTAGGTTACACAAGTTAACTCACCAGCCTTGCTCGCTCTTAAACTTGTAGACAGATCCCAAGATGTGACAGAGAGCACCTCCTGCCTTGAAATCCAGGAAACACTTGGCCTGATGATATGTGAGGAGCCATAAGAACATGAGGTTTTATCACGTGGGGTACAGCTGTGATGGTGGGTTTTTTTTTAAAGAATATAGTGGGATGTAGTGTGCTTACAGGTAGTTTGGTAAGAGCAGGATTGTTGACCCTTCGCCCAAATGCATCTTCCTGGAACTGCAGCAGCTGGACCACGAGGCCTGCCAGGGATTTACTGGAGGGGGAGTCATTCTGGACATACTGGAAGCAGGCACAGATAAAAGTCATCATTAACACAATGACAGCAATGACGCCAATTCACATCTCATCATCTAGCAGTTATTATTTGGCAAGTTACTTACAACTTAGTGGCCAATATAGAGAAAAATAACCCATTTTCCAGCTCTCCATTAATTATCTATTAACATTTAGTCTGTACAAATTTAATGCAACACAACAAATAAACACTGACCAACAAGGTCAAGGGTCAATAGCAACAAAGTATAGTTAAACTGTAATGACTTTCACTGTTACATGGCTTCAAATAACTTCTCACATTTAACAATAAAGATCTTGGCAAAACAATGCGTATCTATTTATTCTAATGTCAAAGAGACCCACTTACATGTATGTGTATAAAGCCAGGTTTTCATATGAAATACTGTGGTATACTTCTGCGTGTAAAAACGACATGCACAGGCCCTGATCTATGCCATTTCATTTGGATGCATGCTGAATTTATGCTTATAACTTCTGAATGGGAGCGTGAAGTGACAGGAGGAGCATTCTTTGTTTGGCTAATTTAGTGGGCGAGTGCAACCTGCACGGTTTGGTATGCTGCTGTGTTGACAAAACTCAACACATTGACAGCATGGAACAGACTGTGCCTGCAAACAGTACACAGTGATGGCTTTCTGATTGAACTGCTTTTTAAGTTAGTATAAAAATAGAAGGCTGGTGTTTATTTAGCTAACATTTTGAGTTCTGCATGGCGTGTCCCGTGACTTACATATACACAGGTTAGCTTCTCGGGCCTTTTGAAATACTACGAAAGTTTCGCTTAACTATTCTTTTTTTAAATGAGAAAATTATTATATAAGAGTTCAAAATTACAGCAGCTGCACCGTCTATTTGCAGCTCGTTTGTAAACATTTCCCCCTGAACGTGATATTAGTGGCGATACTGACTGGGCAGTTAGCGAGCTAACGATGTAGATAGCTATTTGATAAACAAGTAACGATAACTGTGTCTTGGTTAAGCCCATGAAAAGTATA
>JAMQGT020006200.1:0-81452 GCA_024447675.2 Pterophyllum scalare | reverse complement strand
CTACCCTCAATGTCTGTACCTAGCCTGCAGGGACCTGGCATTGACATTAATCTTCCCAAATCTAACACAGAATTTAACACAGCCAACCTTGAAATTGATCTAAAAGGGAGCAAAATTAAAGGTGACATGGATGTATCTTTGCCCACCTTGGAAGGAGAAATAAAAGGTCCAAATGCTGACATTTCTAATGACGCTGAAAAGACTGCTATTACCTTTCCCAAGTTCAAAGCTCCTAAGTTTGCAATGAAAACCCCAGTTCTTGAGGAGCCTAAATCCCACATCAACATTCCCAGCAGTGTAGTAAAAGGTTCTAAAACAGAAGTTAGCTTTCCTGATACTGAGGCTAGTGTTGATGCTCTTGATATTGATATAAAGGGGAAAAAGGGAAAGTTTAAGCTTCCAAAAGTTAAAGGAAAGCCAAAGAAACCTGATGCTAATATAGAAACACCAGCAGCAGACCTAGATGTAGACTCAGCAACTAGTTATGTCAAAGGAACAAAAGTAAAGAAGCCTCTTTTTGGTAAGCTTCACTTTCCTGATGTGGAACTAGATATCAAATCACCAAAAGTAAAAGGGGATGGATCTTTATCTGCCATTGATGCTTCTGGCAGTCACAGTGCAAATGTTCACCTGGAAGGGTCAGATGTGAAAGTAAAGTCTTCTAACATTAAAATGTCAAGTGGGATTGATCCAGCAATTAATGCAAGTGTTTCAGGAGGAAGTTCGGGTGGTGGCCTTCAGTACCCAGAGGGTAAAGTTTCATTTCCAAAAATCACAGTGCCAAAATTTGGTATTGTTTTGCCACAGGTGGAAGGCCAAGAAAGTGCAGGAAAGATTGAATCAGAACCTGGAGCTAGTGGAGGTATTAAGATAGAATCTCCGTCTGTTAGTTACCAAGTCAGTTCTCAAAATATTGAGGTTCCCAGTCCAGAGTTGAGACAGGAAGGCAAAATAAAGGTAAAGAAGCCAAAATTGTTTGGCAAATCAAAAGCAAAGGGCAGCAGTGCAGTTGACCTTCATGGACCAGACGCAGAATTGAGTGGCAGTGGAAAAGCAGGTAAAGCCTCTAAAGGGCTAAGTCTACATTCTGGGGAACTGATGGGTGGAAAAATAGAATTAGAGGGAGATCCTGGACCGAGTTTGTCAACTAAAGGCAAATCAGCCTCACTGGATCTTTTTAAGAAATCAAGACATCGATCTTCGTCATTGAGTGATGAGGGGGGACTATCAGTTAGCTCTCCTTCAGCTCACTTAGAAGCTGAAGGTGGTGACATTTCTTTAGATCTAGGAAGCAAGGTCAAAGGAAAGAAAGGCAAGTTAAAGTTTGGTACTTTTGGAGGTTTTGGTTCAAAGTCAAAGGGCTCATATGAAGTGACACTCGGAGATGACAGTGAAGCACGTGTGGAGGGGAGTGCAGGTGTTTCACTACCTGCTAAAAAATCAAGACTATCTTCATCCTCAAGCAGTGATAGTGGTTCAAGAGGTGGTTTCAGGTTCCCAAAAGTTGAGCTGTCTGTTTCACCCACAAAGTGATAAGGAAACTAATTAAAGCCTCAATCACACCAAATATATTCTCATAATTGAAAACTTTAAAACCTAAGGGGACATGCACAGTCATCTCAGTGTGGTAAATTTGAGTATTTTTTTAGTAATCAAAGTGCATGAGATTGTTTAAAATCCCTTCCAACTGTAAATAAGATTAATTTGTAATAATAAATGTTGTTTTTGTATATAGTCCAGATTTATTGAATATATGCCATCTCAGATAAAGTCACATCAGCAGTTTGTTATAGTTTTTTTTTCACTGTGTCCTTTTTCATTCTATTAAATAAATGTTAATTAATGGGTGTGGTATATTTGTGTCCAGGGGTCTATTGCACAGAACGGATACAACAGTTTTTTTTAGAATTAAAATGTTGTTTAATCACCAAAAAACATTTTCCTTTTTTAAGTAGGGAGTGATTATATTTTCAAACTTTAATAATATAATCAGTAAATAATCATTATAGAGATGGCTTTTTATAACACACTGTAAAGAGTGATAATGTATATACCATTATTGCAACTGTTTCACACATTTTCAAGTACTGTCAGTACTTTTTTGTTCATTATAAAGAAAATGTATTTGCTTAAATCTGCCATTTACCACAAATATGAATTTGGTTCATGTATTTTAAACAGGATCTCTAATCGTGTTATTTTCACTCATTAATGCTCTGTTTAATGATTTTATTTCATTTTTTCATTCTCTCTTTGTATACGCACCATATACATACATTAAGTGTCACAAATAGTACCTCTTTGTTGTCAGTTTGTTTGCATACCAATTTTACAAATACAATTTACAAATACTTTGTTGATAGACAGTTGAATAGTATTGAATAGATGCAAGAGAGATCATTATTTGGGTCTATTATTTTGTGTGCAATCTGCCAAATAAACTAAATAAAAACTTTATTGGATTATTAGTTTTTCTTAAATGACTATATGTTGCTACTTTGTGATATAGTGACACTGGATGTTTTGTGATATACTTGAATTGTCATTTTTGAGATGTCATTTTCCATGTTCAACAGTGATTTGGGTGCTAACAACACATATATGCATTGACTTCATTATGAAAAATACACAACAGTCAATGGACTACATGATTTTAAAAGAATAATAAAAAAATCATAATATACTCTTCACATTAATTCCATGGCACACAGGTCAGGAGAAATGGCCACAGGTCAGACTTGAACTACAGCCTATCAATGTGGGATATGGGCACCTAGTCTCCCACTGACCTTAACTGGCACGCTGTGTTAGGTGGATTTTGATTAAACCTGGTTTGCAGCGGGGACCCCCCCCCCCAATGCACCTAACAGTTATCCATATTATTCTTCAATGTGTAGGTTGCCCACATTGCAGGAGTGTGAGGCAGCTGTCAGGGACATGCGTAAAAGTAAATCACCAGGGCCTGATGGTATTCCATCTGAATTTTATCTCACCATTTGGCCCTTGATTGGCCCACTGCTAATGGACATGATCCAACATTCCATCAAGGAGGACTCTTTCTCTAGGGATGTTAACTTGGCATTAATTTCATTACTTCTTAAAAAGGGAAAAGATCTAGTTGAATTCTCCAGCTATAGGCCACCCTCGCTGTTAAATGCAGATTTAAAGATTTATGTGAAATTACTGGCCCGATGGCTTCAAGGCCACATGACTAAGCTGGTTCATAGTGACCAGACAGGGTTTATAAAGTCTGCATGTTATAGACGGCACTCAAAGCATTAGTTCCCCTGTGGCTGTCCTTTCACTAGCTGCAATGAAGACCTTTGACTGCTTTGAATGGCCTTTCTTGTGGTCAGTGTTGGAGTCTATGGGTTTTGGCATGCCATTCAATAATATGATTAAAGTGCTGTACAAAAATCCATCAGCTGTAGTGCTTACAGACAAAACTAGCTCTCCGCCTTTTACCATTTTGAGAAGATCAAGACAAGGCTGTTCCCTCAGTCTGCTGCTATTCACCCTTTCACTTGAACCATTGGCACAGGCCATATGCAGCTCACCTACAGTCTTCCCAGTTACTATTAATGACACACACCATCATATTTCATTATATGCTGATGACATTTTATTGTACTTAAATAACCCAGTGCAATGCATTCCACATGTTTTGTCAACTTTTGAACATTATGGCATGCTTTCTGGTTTTAAAATAAATTGGCAGAAATCAACTTTAATGCCTTTAAACCAGGCCATGAGTGATTCCTCCATCTATACAGCTCTCTCAATCACTAAAAACTTTGTTTACCTGGGGGTGGATATTTGTTCTTCCATTCAGAAATTATTACAATTTTTCTAATACACTTAACAAAGTTACAGCAGATCTTGAGAGATGGTCTAGATTGCCAAATTCATTTCATGGTAGGGTAGTCATAATTAAATTAATATTTACTCCCCCTCCCCCGCCCTCTCAGTATTGGAGCAACCTACAGGCAACAATAACAAAATTAATGACCTTGTATTAAGCTCACCACAATGCAACGAGAAAGACAGGCCAGTGACCTGAGGCACAGGTGTCATGGTGAGCTCTGGAGGAAGAGATATTAGCTCCATATTCTTTTGCTAATTTTCTGCACTCTAATACTCTAAGTTGTTTAAGATTTGGTTCTATAATCTCATATTTATTAAGCATATGGAGAAGGGTGGAGAAAAGTAGCTGGGTGCTCTTCTGGATGGGGTCCACACTTCCCAATATTTAATAATGATAAACTACTGATTGGTGGTCATCCCATTCATTTTCCTAGCTGGGAAAGGAAACAAATTCACACGCTAGGTGACATTTTTGGGAATGGAGGGTTGCTTATTTTTCAGAATATATGCACTAAGTTTGACACGCCAGTTACCTCCTTTTTTTATGCGCAATTAAGATCATCTTTAAAAGATAGTGGTGTCCCTTTACAGCGCCCTCTCACAATACACCCATTTCATAAACTGTTCAATTCTGTCACAAACAAGGTTTTGTTTCAAGACTTTATTGGTTTGTGTTGCAGCACACATACAGACCTCTGGCATTAGACAGGATGTGAAGGAGAGGCATTCCAGATATGGAACCTTTTTTTGACTGGGATAAAGTAGGGGCTAATGTGAACTTAGCATCTAGAAATCCTGATCATCAACAAATACATTACAATTTTATACATAGGGTATACTTAACTCCAAGAAAACTTGACACGATGAATGTTATTAGTGATCCTATATGTACTTTCTGTTCTTCCAGAGATATTGGCAGTTTTTTCATATGTTTTGGGAATGTACCCTGGTGGCTGAATTTTGGAATTTTGGACCCTTACTTTATTTAAGATGTTTAGGATAAGATTGCTCTGCTCACCTACTATATTCATCTTGAACAATGTGTCAAAGCTGGATTTGACACTGGATGCAGGAAGAGCATTCCTGGCAGGACTTACAGCTGCTGAAAAAACTAGTTGCAGATGCGTTGGAAACCTCCACATTCACTTTATGTTTCCAGCATGGATCATGACATATTTGGATATTGTTTATTTACAAATGTCACTAGCCAGAGTTCACAGAGCCAAAGAATCGACAATGAAGGCGTGGAGCTCGCTTTTAACGATTCTCCGTGAACTTCAAGTATAATATGTAAAGGGGTACTGAAGTTAGTGGATCCAGGGAGCAGGTGAGTTTTGTTTACGGGTATCCAATTCGGTTTTTTTCCTTCTCTCCTTTCTGTTTTTGTTTTGTTTTGCTTATCCGTATGTAATTATGTAAACATATGTACAGGTATGCAAATTCATGCTCCATATTCTTTTCTTTTTCTAATGTGCAAATCTTTACCTGTACTTCATTCTAAAAGAAAGATAAAATAAAAGTAAAATGTGTATGTTACCCAGTACTTCTGTCCATATTTTGTAAGATTTCTCTTAACTATGTAATGTGAATACACAGTAGGATAATTGAAATGGCTGACCCTTGCAGCTAAATATTTAATCATTAACATCTATGATATTGATATACAATGTGGGGCATCTAAAAATAAAATGTGATTACACCACCCAGTGGTTGAGTTTTATTATAGCATAACTGTTACAAATTATTCTTCAAAACACTTTTGTCTTATCTTATGTGATTAATGAAATCAATTGTCTTATGTGCAATTGCAAGAAGTTTTAAAACTTTTTCATGTATTTTTTTTACCACAATATTTTTATTAAAGATTTTTTCCATGACAGTACAGCAATCACATCAGTCTCACTTTACTTTTGATTTTGCTGCTTGACTGCACGTCATAGTGTTTGTATTCAAACAAAAACAACAGAATTACACAAGAAGCAAAAATAAAAATATTAAATAAAAATAAAACAAATTAATCAAAAGCTTCTCTCACTGACAAAGGCAATTCAGTTTTTCAGCTTGGCCTAGAATACTAGAATCTGATCTCACAAAAAATGTGGGAATATATATTTACTTAAACCATGGAACCTCAGGGTCTACGTTCTCAATAGTTCATTGTTTCACTTTTTTATATTTTACTCTTTTTCCTTCTTGACATTATAAATGCTTGAAATTTACTGGCAATGCACATATCTATACTATGTAATAATGGTGTAATTTAATATGTAATAATTATAATATGTTACAGTTAGAAACCACTGACACATTAAATTTCATCAACACTAATGTAACAGAAGCATTTTATTGGAAAGGGCTTTGTGAAAGCTTTGCCTCGAACACAGGATGTGATCGCTTTGGCCATTGGTTGCTTGAATGCAGTTGTTATTGTCGTGCAGAGGAAGGGAATTATCAGGAGTTTCCTTCAAAAGAGGAAAGTTCCCCTTTCCGTTCTGGAGAAGCAAACAATTCTGTAGTGAAAGAGTTTGAGCAGTCATGAGGATCCTCTCTGCTGGCCATTCATTTTAGAAAATCAGTCCACCATTTGAATGTTGAGGAGTACGCTTCAAATCCGTTTCTCAGGTAAGAAGAAAGATTACTAACATATGTAATAAGATTGATTATACAAAAAGAAAATTAAAACGTGTAATGAATGTTGAAGAAATAGAATGAAAGTCTTCATAGACTGTCTATTGAAAGACCTTCATCTTTTTCTTTGCCAAACAGAACTAAACAATGTGCCCAAACTTATATAATAATAGTATTCCATAGTCCAAATATCCTCTGTGTACATCAGTTATCTTGAGGTGCATCTAAAACAATGTTTGCAAACATTCAGAAGCTATATAGCAATCCTGCCTGCTATTCTGCCTGCCAGAAATGCAAGACTAAACCTAATTTCCTGACTTTCATAAGAAGTTAACAATTGCATCTCTTGTTATAAATATTAAGTTAAGGATGCAATAGCAAAAGGATTAAGTAGTCTTCTGTTTAAAGGTAGTAATTTATATTGTGTGGAAATTTCAAGTGCCTGTTGGTGTGTTCATGTATGAGTGAACTTTCATGAATGCTGTGCAAGTGCTGGTAATGATGAGTGCACGTTAGTGTGTGTTTGTATCTTTTCATTGCATTTTCTTTGATTGGGTTTCGATAGTCCAGCACAACAAAGCACACATGTTTACATGAAAAGCTTTCATTTCATTTTTTAAAGAAATAGTTAGGAAGTATTTATGCTATATTATTCAATAGCAAAAAAACAAACAAAAAAAAGAACAAAAAACAAAACATAAATGGATTTTTGACAGGTGTTACATGTTTGCATTTTTACATAAATAGTGGATTTTAATTGCTTTGCAAAATACCTTTAAAGTAATACACATTATTTTTAAGACTACAGTTGACATTTTAAGGAATGTAACTGTCTACTCTTAGCATGACTGCTTGTCCAAACAGACCTTATCTACCTTATCTATATTACACACTCAAAGAATATTTAATTAGGCACACAGGTACTGTACTGGGGTAGGCAGATGTTGGATGATAATATGGTTTACATGCCAATCTGGCATCTCACATCACACGTGTCAGGCCGTGTGCAGCTAGATTATGTCTTTGACTTCTGTGCAAATAAAAGAGATTACTCTGTGTAATGTTACTGTGCTTTAGATCATTATTATGGTATACTTTGATTTTCTCTAAGTATACTATGCTAGATTCCATTTATTTTCATTAAGACTCCATGTTACTGGTATGATGGATTGCTGTTAACATTTTGAAAAACTGTTGGGTTGGATGTTTTATGAGGAATTTTATGGGGATCACATTTTTTTTTTCACACTACAGTTTTCATATTCCTTTTCTAAACATGGTCAGGGCACAATTCCCTTCTAGACTGAAACATGAGACATGGGAGAATATATGTTCAGTGGAAACAGGATTCGTTTATGCATTCAAAAAAGAGGAGTGCACTTTTTGATGTACATAAGTAACAAATTATTTTGAAGAATTTTGCATGATCTTTTGAAAACTTCATCTGTAAGGATGTATGAAAGAAGAGTAGATGATGCAAAAGAGTACAGCAGATAGTTCTAGCATGCATCAGTTCTGTCTTGTGTTAAACTGCAAAGGAGAACAATGATTTCTAGCACTCTTTTGCTACTAAAGCATACTATTGCACACAGTAGTTTGTTTTTTTTTCTGCAGTAATTTTTTGGATAATGATAGTCCATGCATTCTGTTCTGTGCAGTACTGTGTAAATGTTTAATTGTTTAGTCTATTGTGGGGCCATCAGATAAAAATGATTTTCCCCCTCATGCAAATGTAAATGTAGTCTTTCTATACATACTAAAAATGTAAAACCATGTGGTCTTTACATCATCAACTGATGTGCATTGACGTTCGACAGATGATGGGGAAAGCATCTTGCAAGATAACTGTAGTTTTTGGCTGCATGCATGAGGTGAGAAATATACCAAAGCAATTAAGAAAAATGAATATGATATTGTACATAGTAGGCCCATGGTTTCACTTGTAAAGATCTATTAGTACAGTTTTGTGCACTGATTGCAAATTATGATTTGCACCAAAGTTATTGAGGAAATTTTAATAATTGTGACAAAAAAAAATCTTATTCCAAATGATAACAATTGAATACTGATAATGTATAATTATTTTACAGCAAACTGACATTTGCACGTACAATAATGTTGACATTAACATGTTAAATAATGATTTTACTCAATTCGTGATGTGCATTTTTAAGCCTGTACTTAAGATTCCAGCCCTAGTGTGAGGTGTCACCAAAATTTTATGTAGATTTAAAGACTCAAAGATCTTTCTTTCGTGACAAAGGAAGCAGACTATGATTCTTGATCGTCTGAGAATATCATTGTATTTGTGATGTTCATTATCTTTGCTCTTACTGTAGTAGAATTGAATAAGTATAAAGAACACCAAAAAAATATGACGGTAATAGATGGAGCTGATGGAGGAGGATAAGAGCATTTTGAGTGTCTAACTTTTGGCATAGAAGTGGAAATTATGAACAGGTACACAAAGATAGAGCTAAAATATCATTTCCATCTATTATACAGGAATAAAAGTTAAACTTTCTGTAACTGTTATGCAGCAATAAAATGCATGAAAACACCAGTGTGAAGCTAATGTGCAAAACATTAAATCTGATCAAGTTATTCCATCATAGAAAACCATAAATTTGCCAGATCCTACGCAGGTAGAAAGAAGGTAGGATAAGGAATGTTCCCCATACTTTTCATAGTTCACAATGGGATCATAGCAAAGTAAATTAAAACATCAAGATCTACTCATGGTCTCCAAATAAATTTATACACTGTTCTGTCACTTTTATTTTGAAATATGTAGAAGTATATGTTAGGCTGAAGCAGTAAAATATAATGCCCTGACTATGGAAGAGGGTTTACAATGACCTTGAAGGCTCATCAATATGTAGTCTTTTCACTTGTAATTACAGGGGGCTTATAAGACAGTGAAGGAGAATATATTTTTTCTGCATGCGTACCTACATCAAGACCTTCCCCCCGTGGGATTCTGTTTGATGTGAGAATGGCAGACTGCATAAATGTGAGTGTTAGTGTGAAATTAATTTCTCTGTCATTTAACAGTGTGAGGTGATGTGTGCTGCTTATTTGTGAGAGATTAATGAAGCCCTTATTTTCTGTTTATGGACAAGCGTGAATGTGCAGCTGGACAGATTAATGTAATAAAGGCTCCTTAAAGTCCTTATAGTATATGGCAGTTAGCTATCTTCCTGCGTTCCTCATTCAACAAGCAGTGATTTACTTTGTTACGGTGTGACCTCATCATCCAGGTTCTATGATACCCCACCTCCATCTCACAGCAAGAGCAGCCAGCTCACACACATATAGAGAGAACATACTCATGGTCACACTGAGACACAGAACAGAAGCGCAGGGGTCTAAGCAGAGCTTGAGAGAAAGAGAGGGAGAGAAAGAGAGAGAGGGAAAGCGAAACAGACGAGGCGAAGGGGAGGGAGTGTGGATCATGCATGTGCATTAACTCAGCACAGCAGCAGCAGCAGCAGCAGCAGCAGCAGCAACAAACAGAAACAGCAGCAGTACAGAAGGAAAAAAGAGAAAGAAAGACAGAGAGGGAGAACTGGAGGGAGGGTTGTAGTCTCAGGCACAAGAACAATAGCTGCAGAGGACTGCTTTCCATCTCCACAAAAAGAACAACGGAGGAGTGATAGAAGGAGGAGGGGGTGGTCATGATAGTAATGAGACAATAACGGAAGAGAAGAGGCACACCATAGTCAGTGAGGACTGAAACCAAGGCTCTTCTCTGCTCTCCATGTTTTTGGGGACTCAACGTTCCATTGCCTTATTCTCCAAACCCAGAGGAGGATGTCTGTGTCAGGGAAGAAGGAATTTGACGTGAAACAGATCCTCAGGCTTCGGTGGCGCTGGTTCAGCCATTCATCCCAAGGTTCGGCTGGTGGAGGAGGTGGTGGGGTTGGTGGTGGAGGAGGTTACATTCAGCAGGATGGCTTGGACCACAGAGGAACGTCTGCCCAGGGACGACTGAAAAGTCACTCACGGGAAAGAGGTGTTGGAGGTTTCCGGAAGACTAACAGCCCAGTCCACAGCATCTTGGCACCAACCCCAGGGCCCACACCTGTGTATGTCAGAGCGGGTCATCAATCATGGCATCATCAGCAGAGCACCATCCAAGGTTCCCAGGTCAGCGAAGATTCTTCAAAGAGCAGTTCCTCTCCCAGCACCGCAAGGAAAGATGACACAAACACTGCCCAAGAAGATGTAAAGAGAGCCACAGAAGACTCTGCAGAGGTGGAGGCCAGAGAAAGGTATGACTGTTATCAGGTGTTAGAAATTAGGAGACAGGGTCTTGTGCTATAACAGTCACTTTTGATCATATGCTCAATTAGCAGAGGCTGGTTATGGGATGATCTTTTAGAAATGAATCATTACTTCAGGTTTCACAGTGAAAGTATAGTTAGTGAATAAAATCTGCATTTAACCACACACACACACACATACACACACACACACACACAACCAACAACAACAACAACAAACTTGCACGTTAGGCAGTATCCCCCTTAATAAAAATAAAAATGCTTCATTGTTATCAGTAAAAGAGAGCACAACACAACTTTAAATAATAAAGATTTAACAGTCATTCTTGAAAACAAGTAATCTTTTGTGAAACTACATTAGGCAGTATCTCCTTAAATATTAGCTGTGCCATCATGCATGTAGATCCTTTAATTAAGCAAAGATTAAATTAACTGCACAGCCATCATTTTCCAGTTTACTCAGGCTATTCAGCTTCTCCCATGGCTCACCTGGGGACAGCTCACTCTCATTGTCCACAGCATGTTAGGCAGGATGAACCAATAAAACATCCTTTTAATTATTCAGTGAACCGAAAGCTGAGGCTTTTTCTGCTCCCTTGACTGTGTTGCGGCCCAGGTTACATGCACAGTATTCCTCTGCCAGAAACCTCAGAGTAGTTTTGTTTTAACCGGGCACACTATGGCATTCTTCTATAGAAATATAAATGGATAGCAGGAAGGAGTGATTACATCACATAACACGTACTGGACCTATAAAAAGAGGAGGCAGTGCAATCACATGAATTATCTAGACTGCCACGCACAACTACATCCACTTTATGAGCTAAAGGCTATTCAAGCTAGTGGTTGGTATATGATTTTTGATTTATTTTCTTCTAGAATCTTATTACAAATCCTATCCTACAGTGAGTTTTCCAGCTATAAATCCCTCTCCCTGCTTTTTCATGTTGCGTCTTTCCCCTGTCTTCCATGTGATCCTACAGCTTTTTTCCAGGAAGTAAATAGGTTAGACCTCTATGTGTGTTGCTGTGTGTGTGTGTGCGCTGTCTGGCAGAAATCTAAAAGCATGTCATATTAAAGATGAAAAGACCAAGTTTCCTTTTATCTCGGCTGTGACATTCTAAGGTGAATTGGTCCTTAAGCATTGCTGAATCCTGTGCGTTTTTGTTCTGTGCACCTGGTGAGGAAGTGAACAATGGAAGTAAACCTGCCCTTTTGTTTTTGTGTTAGAGCTCAGTGTGATTAAACAGGTAATTTTCAACATATAGCCTCTACCTACAGCCAAAAATGTGTCAGTCTGAATTGAATGGATGTCAGGATGTCAGTGGATGGTTTGATTCCTGGGAAGAACATGAATAATTCTCAGTAAAGATACATTTTTGGAAACAGTTCAACATCCTGTACTGTGTGTTGGCATAATTGGCAGATGTTCATATTTTGGAGTCCCAATGTGTGAAAAGTGCATGCATAAAAGATGTAACTCACAGTAAAAATGTGCAGCTTGTAAAATACAGCGTAGTCATCACATTAACATGATAGTGAAATATTAAAATGGTTCTGTTCTGTTGGAGCATATAATCTGTTTTTATGTAGCTGATTGTAGCTACTGTATATTAATGTCAGAGATTATTAAGATGTATTTTAAATTCATTTTTGGCAGCCTAACCTCTTAAAAATGTTAATAGAAAATAACTCTTAAATATTGACAGACATACTGACATGAGGGTTCTCATGTTACTCTTTTCATATTAATAATCACCCTGTCAGCAAATGCTTAAACATGATAAAGAATCCTATATTTTCTGATCATTTAGTACAATAAATAGTTGGAAACACAGCAGTCGTGAGCAGTTAAATAAATGGTTGCATTGCATAATTCCACTTTTCAGTCAAGGCTGTGCTTAATGGAAATACACCAACTCAATAACTGTGAAGGAGTACTTGTTGGAAATTACTTTGGGATGGATGTACGATGTAGGCCGGTGAATTAGACCAGTGGCTGTGTCACACATCATGGCTCACATGTTCATCTGCAGCTAAGCAGATGTGTGGATGTCACTGAGATATGCACATTCATTTACTCTACCAGCTGGGTGGCCTTATTATGTCTCACATCATAAATCCTTGACACATAATTTGTGACAGTCCCTCAGGCGGAATCTCACAAATGAGTTCTGCTGGCAGTGAAAAACACAAAAGTTTTAGCCCTTTTTCTACAGCTAGGAAATATCTCAGTCAGTCATTTTGAGGTGTATGTCACTCAGTGATTAGTTTTCATTCACATAATGTCCTCGTCCCACCAGTTTCATTCATTTTTTTTTCATTTTCATAGTGGTATTCATAATTCAGATTATTGTCAAACTGAATTATCTGGCAAATTCAAAGAAAACAGTGCACATCTTGTGACTGTACACTTACTAGATTATATACAACATGGTTCTTTAATTGTACTGAAGATAACACAAAAAAATTCAGTGACTCATTTATGCTGTGGTCTGCACTGTTACTGCACTGTTGGAATTATTTCCATTCTGTTAACACTCACTCAAAATTACTTAACATTTCTCATCCAAATGAATGCTACATACTGTATGCACAAAGCTGTTAAATCAAATGTAGTGAAGTAAATGAGGTAGAATACCCTGCTGTTTCTCACCTTTGCTCTTAAAGCCGTATCCATATACTGTATATTTGCCCTGTCCTCGTGACTCTCATCCAGATGCCTTCTTCCTTTTGTTGACAGAAAATATATGACAGAAGTTAACTTGAATGGATTGGAAACCCTGACCTTTCCCACATAAACACTAACAGTGGCTTGAGTCAGCGTGCTCTTACTATGAATGATATCTCAATTCCCTCTCCAGCATTTTGGAAAGGAAATACCACCATGTCTCCCCCTGTTAGCAGCAGCAATTCAGCTATTTGTTGAATGCCTTATAATGCCACAAGGCTCGTTAGGTCTATGTGTGACACATCCAGTTGATGCATCCTTAAGATTCTGTAAATCTAAAACTAAACCTTCGGGGTTTAGGGGATTTTGTTATTGCATATAATAAATTGTGAATGTTGTTTGCCTAATCAGCGTTCTGTATGCCAAGGGCAATCTTAGATGGAAGCTAAAGATGAAGCCTGAATTATCAGTTGAAAATTTTTGTTCTTATTCAAGGCTTTGAGCAATACTGAGAAGACACATTATATGCCACCCACATTCTGTAATTTCTGTTCAAATGAGACACACATTTTTATGAATTTGTAGTGGATATTATAGAAGGGGCCATGACTTGATTCAACAGTTTCTTTCATAGCAATTTGCACTTAAATAGAATCATGAGGTACAGACAACTGTGATCAATTTTATAATTATGACAGACAAAATGTAATTAAATCACAATATGCACAACTTCATACCTATGGTAGGATTTGGGAAAAATGTGGGAAATTTGGGAAAAATTATTGTTAGGCTATTGATGCAATAATTTAGCCACATCCAAAAGTATTGAATCACAGCCAGCACATAAAGATTATACAAAAAATACCTCAATCTTTAAATATCCAGCATACACAGCACATGCAACTCAAGATCCATCGCTGTAATATTGCTGAATAATTTGTTTAACATCACATTTAAATTAATAATGGACAATCCACAATGATGACAGTCTCATACAGTATGCAAGTTAACCTGCCATCAGCAAAGCAGTAAGGAGCGTTCTGCTAAGATCTGCACATTTTTCACTTACAGGACGCCCCCAGCTCCCAATACACACATGTGTATGTGTTTCTACATTTGTGGGAACGCTCATCACTATAATGTATTACCAATCCTTTACCCTACCCTTAATCATTCTGTATTTTGAGCATGTTTCAGTATTTGCTTTGGTTTTTTGTTTACATCTTTTCAGGAATTTTGCTTTCATGACCTGTCAGGATCACTGAAGAAATTTAGAAGACCAAATATCATTTATGTGGCTTTTCCCCCCTAACTGCGTACATTCTAATATTAGTGTCCCAGTTAACCACAGTTAGAGCAGATTTCAGGGGATGTGATGTTAACAGGTATGTCCACAATAACAATGGCACAGGAAGAAAAAGAAAATCTGCTGTGATCTTCAGTCAGACAGGAAAAACTCTAAAGCTGTCATCTCACTCTCACTGCCCAGATCAAGTTATTACAGTCAGTGTATAAATTTTTCTCAACACAAAGCCCAGTGGCAGTGTACTGACTGTCAAAGTACAGTAGGAAAAGGCTCTCACTGAATATATAGAGCTGGCACAAGCCATATAGAGCTTTGAATGAGTTGTTGGATTTTCCACACCACTCAAGCTGCTTAGTAGACTTCTGGGGAAAATGGCTGTTCTAATCCATTTTCAAAGATTCATTTCCCATTTGGCGCTCTTATAGAGAGATGGAGTTGACACTAGTTGGAATAGGAATGAGATTTTCAATAGCATATCTGACACATAACCTTTACACCTAGAAGCTTTTAAATGCTGATGACAGAATTACTTAAACAGCCTAACCATTTTTTCAGGTAAATGCAGTATTTAAAAAAAAAAAATCCTGCATTATTATTTATTTGTGTCTCTTCATCTGCATATATGCATTCATCTGTATCCCATGGTCAAAAGGTGCGCAACTGGACTTCAAGTCTTGACAAAACTCTTAAATATTGCATTGCCTCCGCCTCACCTGCATAGTGGAATTTTTAAATATGCAGTGTCTCAGAAGCAATTAGTCAGTTTGTGGTGTGATAGCTCTGAGAGGGTGTGAGGAGCATATGACAAGACTTGGGGTGATATGTGCTCACTGAAGGAAATTTGCTGTAGGATAAGGTGTGATGATAAAGCAGACTCTTCAGTTCTGTTCTAGTTTTTCTTATTCCATTTTGTCATATTATTTATGTTCTTATAGTTTTGACTTCTAGTTGGCACAACAACAAAAAAAAGCTGTAGTTTGTACACTACAAAAGAAATCTAGATGCTTTCTGACACTCTGGCTTTATGTGAATTGCTTAGTAATGTGCCATGTGCAATGTACAACATTCTCTCCACAGCAGTTTCTTTGGAGCCGGGTGTTCTAGGGTTTTAGTGCATCTATAAAACTGGGCTATACCTGTGATTGTCCAGCACACTATTGGAAGCAAAATATACACCTCAGAGCAAATTTACTGCACCCTAGAATGTGATACAGAAGCAATTAGTGTCGGAGAGATTGGTAGGCATGAAAAGTCCTTACAGCATGCCTTTGAGCCAATACAAAGGCAATGTATCTCAGTTTTATGGCCCAACTGTTTATTCAGTCTTGTTTGGTGTGCCTCTCTGAGACTCCGAAGTCACTGGGGAATATCATGACAGGGCAATAAATTAGATTTTGAATTTAGCATAAAGTCTCCCAATAAAGCTTAGACCATAGGATATGGCAGTGACTGGTGTGCTATATAAATGATTCCCGGATGGAAAATGTTTTTGCTTTCGGTAGTAAAAGAGGAGAAAGTTACACGCTCGGCTGAAAATTTCATAATAGCGTGTTAATCAGGACATCAATAAGGACTACCACGCCCTCCATCTTTCCTGCAATATCAATCCCACTGTGTACCAACATATTGTCCTGCCAAGCATTACAGGGTTTTCAGTTCATTTGTACTGACAAATCTGTAACTGTACTGGTTTGTGCAGCTCTCATATCAATGTATGAGTAGTAATGAGTTGGGAACATAAAGTGCTGCTTAAAATAGCAGTGACATTATTTTTTTTTCTTGAGCACTATCAGTCTTTACACAGCAGAAGCACCATGAGATGACAGTAAATTCCCTCAGAGAGATGGCTGGGGTGTTTATGTAGCATAACAAACAACTCTAAATGTCATTGAGTAGACTTTTTCTGTGAAGGACACCAAAGTGACTGGGCTGCAATATTTGCCATGAGTGTGAGGGATTACTCGGATGCCTATAAAACAGCATGTAATCTAGCAGCCTATGGGGACAGGGACTCAGCCTTGCCACAATGCTGTGAGGAACAGGCTGGTTCACTTGTTAAGTCCCTGTTTTTTGGAAAACACACATGCACTCCCAGATATGCAGAGGCACACAGGAACAAACAAAAAGGCATGTGCACATTCTGCAAAGCTGTTGCATTGATTGTGCTGCTGGCTTGTCCCATTGGACTGCAGTGCTTAGTTATCCACTTATGTATGGAGTTTAGTCCATAAGAGTTTTAATTTCAGCTTAGAGTGGCAAGAAAGATGCAGATACACCACAGGGAAAAAAGGATGCAGGAGTGCAATGTGTCCAAATAATCTCCTTTGTGTCCTTAGTAATTTGTTGCTTATCTCACTGTGTACAGCTATTTAATTTTGTTTTTACTTCATATTTGCGCAGGAAGAGTGAACAGCAAGTGAGGATAGTAAATCAGTTTGAATAATTTGTCTTAGCTCTAGTTTCTCATGTTTTGTGCCTGCTGCTCCTACATTACTGTTTGATTTCATAAATGACAATGTCAATAACAATAATAAAAACAAACAAACATACAAAAGAAAAGCCAGCTGTATGGCTGAATTAAAAAATCACAAGCAGATCCACTGAGTGAACACAGTGGATCTGCTGGTATGTCCATAAACCTGCATAATATGTTAGTTAATCACAAAACAAACAAATAAAATCAAATCTTTTTGCATTTAAAAGCAGCTAGATTTTATGCCTTAGGATGAGCTTTGAAATAATAAAAAAAAAAGTCTCTTATGATTTTCCGATGACAACAAAAGATATGCAAACGCAGTGTTCACTGTTTTGCATCCTAATATCTACTTCACTGTGACCTAATTACACTATTGCCCAGCCTTCTTTCGACATTACAGTTTATGCATGGACAAACATTGTGATCCATTGCATGGTGTTGTCAGTATCTGAACATCCAGACTTTTGTTGAATGGCTGAACCACTGAGCTTACTCAGTAGACCTGCTTATATGTCTATCCAGCACCATATTGCAGTAGTTTGCAGTAAACAAACAAACAAACAAACCTAATCTTTTTTTCTTTTAAACATAGCTAGATTTTATGCCCCAGGAGGAGCAAAATATTTTTGATGCAGTGCACAAAATATTATTTATATAGCACAGACTATAAAGATACTGCAGTTATATTATCCGGGTTAATTGTTTTTACATTTTTTTAATCACACCATACATTTTTTTCTTCCACTCTCTTTGTTCCTCTTCCACAGGTTGGTTCTGAGCACCTTCTCCAGGATGAATACCAATTCCTCCGATGAGTTTTTCCAAGCCACAAACCATGCGGAACAGACGTTCCGTAAAATGGAGACCTACCTCCAGCACAAGCAGCTGTGCGATGTCCTTTTGATAGCAGGGGACCACAAGATACCAGCCCATAGGTTCGTGTTTGTGCTTCTGTCTGCTTTGATTTCATTAATTACTTACTGCTTTGGAGTTAAAAAGAAGCCCATCTGGGTGCAATTCATTAAGGTAGCCATGCAGGCGATCAGACTTTGGTCTGGACCACAGTTTGCAACAAATTTGGTCAGTTTGATCTATATGGGGAATAATTGGATGAGCTTTGAAATTCAAAGAAAGTCTCTCATGATTTTCTGGTGAAAGGTATGCAAACTCAATATTCACTGGTTTAACATCTACTTCACTGTGATCTAATTACACCATTGCACAACCTAATTCCTACATTGCAATTTATACATGGACAAACATTGTGATCCATTACACGATGTTGTCAATATTTGAGCATCTAGCCCTTAATTGAATGCCTGAATTAAACAGATCACGTGACATCTCCTGGCTGCTGAGAACCATTGTATTCACTCAGTGGATCTGCTTGTATGCCAGTTCATCCAGACAGACATATGAAGCATAATCTGGAATGCTCCACAGTGTCATAAAAGAAGTATCCAAGTAGCCTAGTTGCTTGACTGTCTTTTTATAACTGTATAATTCTACTTTAGGATACAATCATGTAAAGCAACATTTAAACTGTAAAAAATCCACAAGCTTTAACAGATATTAAAAACCATAAGCTTGTGTAAATATGAGTGAATATTGACTGATTTATTCATTTATGTTTCCTTCATGAATCCCGCAGCTTGTTGTTTGCGCTTGCTTCACAAATTAGTTAACATAATTACAAGTCTGACCATTGTAGCTATTAGCATAGCATACTGTATGTGGTATAATTTAATTTATCACAAGCTGACAAAGTGGAATCATACAGCGGTGGAAGAGGGCTATAAATCACAGTAAAATGGAATAATTACACTGACAATACATTATGAATATGACGTATTGAGACATGTGAGACACGCTGTTTGTTATGAAGCAGAGCTTCGTTTGAGGGCTCTCTTAAAACCACAGGAACATAGATCTCCTACCAACATGTAAGCCGATGTAAATTCATTGATTTTTTTTTTCCTTTATGGCAGATTGGTCCTAAGTGCTGTGTCAGACTACTTTGCTGCTATGTTCACAAGTGACGTGAGAGAGGCGAAGCAAGAGGAGATAAAAATGGAGGGAGTGGATCCAGAAGCCCTCAGATCCCTGGTTCATTTTGCCTACACTGGTGAGTGCTTATAAAGATGTTCACTAGCTCTTGTAAGTAGTTATGAGACTTCTTAAATCTAGCATGATTAAAATGGATCAATAGGACAATTCATCATAGATGACTGGGCAGGACTTCAACATAAAATTGCTTCTGTTTTTTTTCTAACTGGGCAAATGGCCTTTTGGGAAATATGCTTTAATCAGAACATCCACGTTTTACAAAAAAGTGCATGATAAAAATCATAATGATGGCTATCCTTGTAAAAGAACTGCTCTAGATTTTACGTGATTTAATTTTTAATGCTGCAATTTAACTGCTACCATTTGTTGCCATTTATTTGTTTCAAATGTTCATCACAATATTTCTTCACAATACTTCATCTTCTCAGTTTTAGCCATGTATTGTGTTTCATATATATTTCCATGTCATGATATTTTAGGTGTCCTCGAGCTGAAAGAGGAGACCATTGAGAGTTTACTGGCAGCAGCTTGTCTCCTCCAGCTTTCACAAGTCATCCAGGTTTGCTGTAACTTCCTGATGAAACAGCTTCATCCCTCCAATTGCCTGGGAATCCGCTCTTTTGCAGATGCCCAGGGCTGTGTGGACCTGCTCAATGTAGCTCATAACTACACCATGGTAGGACTGTGAACAGAGCCAGACCACATTTTCATGGTGGGCTACATTATTCAGTCTTTAAAAAATAATGGGATTGCACTCATAACTGCATGTATACATATTAGATTCTTTAATAATGAACGATATAACTTTAAAAAGAATTTTAAACAATTTTGTTTAATTACTGTGTGCTCACACGAAGTGACAACAACCTACAAAATTTATTCAGAGTCCTTGTCATCACTTGTTTGGATTTATTTGTTGCCAGATATGCAATTACTGTACATTTCTGCGAGAAATATTTGCACCGGATTAAGATTCACCCACATGCTTCTCGGATAATTTCTTGCTGGTCATGCAGAAGTGACAGCACAAGACAGGCGTTATCTCCTAAAGGACATCTGCTCACCCTGTTTACACAGTTCCCATCCAAGACCAGGAGGTTAATCTAATCATAAAACTGCACAAGAGAGCCAGCTTCCTGTTCAGTCACTTCAGTAATGAGCAGGGAGAGTTGTGGACTTCCTCGAAGGCCATCCTCTATCCTCTCAGTTGAAGATTTTTGTTTTGATAAGCTTGTTTTTTTTTTCTTTTTCCTATTTTACCAGGCAGCTTCTGACACCCTCTTCCTTCATGAAAGAATACTTTAATGTTCAGTACATACATATCTAATGTTTCGTAATGCAATACTTTTTCCAGCAATAAAACACTTTCATCTACATACGTTAATACTTAAAAATTTAGATCTTGTTAAATTAATTCTGATCTTAGGAAATAATAAAGCGCAGTCTGTTTTGCCAGCCTGTGAAAAATACAGAGTAATCAAAAGTTCTTGGAAGATAATTTTCCTAGCCTAACTCCAATTAAGCATTCGTTTTTTCAATTACTCTTTCAATCAGACCAGTTAATATCCTGTGCCGCTGGTCTTGTTTTCCAAGCAGTTTACTCACTAGTGAGTCTGCCAGTATCTACAAACACATCCTTTTAAATGCTTATGAAACAAACTTGGTTAAGCTTTCAATTTTGTTGCAAGCGGTTCAGGATTTGTAATTACACATTTATTGGTTTAATGCAATGTCAAAGAGCTGGATTGAGTTTCACCCTCAGTTTTAACACCAGAGATCAATAGATGTCCCTCATTTCATTAAGTTAAGCTCTTAAAACCTGCCTTCCAAAGAAAGATTGGATGAATACTGTAATTTGTTGCATGTTGATGATCAATAGCATGCTTGTTTCTTGTAATTGCTAAACATGCTTGCCACAGTAAGCACTTGATTTGTTATTGTTACCACAGCAGCTTAATAATGAACGCTTTACTGCTTTGTTTGAAGCATAAACAATGCAGAAAAATGACCAAACTCACTCTGTGTGTCTTTCGTGTGTTTTAATGTTGGACATACCATAGATGCACAGATGACAGAGCATGTTTTATATATCATCTCTAATGGAACTGCCCAGAGACAAAGACCTTGAAGAGGTAGCCATGCAGTGCTGTAATATTGCCTGGGCTTCTGGCCAATAAATGGAAGATTAATCTTTAGAAAGGCAGTAGAAAACAGCTTCCATCAAACTTGGAGCTGGCTGCTGCATTGGTGGGATTGTAATGGAGGTTTCCAGGGCCTGTTTTTCATTAAAGTCTTATAAAGGCTTATTGGTAT
This sequence comes from Pterophyllum scalare, assembly GCA_024447675.2. Classification (NCBI taxonomy): domain Eukaryota; kingdom Metazoa; phylum Chordata; class Actinopteri; order Cichliformes; family Cichlidae; genus Pterophyllum; species Pterophyllum scalare. The sequence continues at coordinate 59,841 of JAMQGT020006200.1, read as the reverse complement.
CATGTATGATCAGCAGAAAAAAAATGCCGTATTAGCTTAAGAAGAGGCTTTTTGGAGGGAATTCTTTATAACAGATTGATTTGTAGTCTGTTGTTCTGTGGATCATTTCATTTATTAAACTAAGTTAAACAGATGATGGCTTCATCTGTTCTTTGAAAAAAATAATAATGAGAAATGAAGAGTAATTTACTGTGGCTATCAGTTATTGTAGATAAAAAGCTCCAAACTGGCACTCCCTATCTCCTCACATTCATTTTTTTCTTCACCTCTCTGTCCTTGTGCCTCTTGGATCTCATAGGTGTAGAAACGCACACACACAGACACACACAAAATGCTGCACCAAGCGTACTCCTCGGCTAATAACTGATGATTATCTGTCTCCTCTGTGTCTCCGCTATGTTCCAGGAACACTTCCTCGAGGTCATTCAGAACCAGGAGTTCCTGCTGCTCCCCACAGCTGAAATTGTTAAGCTGCTCTCCAGCGATGACATCAATGTTCCTGATGAAGAGACGATCTTCCAAGCTTTGATGATGTGGGTGAGGTATGATGTCCAGAATCGACAACAGGACCTCGGGGTGCTCCTCGCTTACATTCGCCTGCCCCTTCTTCCTCCGCAGGTGAGACAGCTGATCAGGACTGTAAGTTACTTATGCATGTGCTAGAGCTTGCAAGTGACAGCTCTGGCATTACAAGTCAGCTTGGCTTCATAACAGAAGGTGTTATTTTTAATAGTTTGTCCAGGGTATAACCCCTAATTTTATAACTTGATGACTGCAGGCAAGTTAGTAAAGGTAAAAATAATATCCCCCACTAAAGAGTATTTCCAGGCTATAAATATGTTGTTTATGTTTTGTAAAATGCAGTTAATTTTTCAGAATGCTATATTTCTGCAAGTTTGTTATCTTACTTTAAATAACATAGGAAACAGATAAGCATTTTTGACAGATATGAAGTATGAAAATGTCCCTGGTATTAAATAAATGCTACTTTATTTTCAAAGACAAATTTCTTTCCAAAACTAATTATGCTCAAGTGATATTTTTTATTGTCAATATGTAAAAAAAGTAGCCTGCAGCATTATTGTTTTCCAAATGAAAAATATGTGGAAGATATGATACATACGTTTTTTCATCCACTGGCTTGGGAGATGTTGTTTGCTGCAAGGCAAATAAACAACAGAAATGAATTGCTGTTTTTGTTTTTTCTTTTCTTTTCCTCAAAACTTGTAAAGTTCTTTTTAAGACTTGCAGGCATAGCAGTACCAGTGGATAAACGTAAAATATATAAGAGTGAAATATCTGAGAAATCCCACATAAAAGGCAACTTTGGTAATCTTCAGTATAGTGTTATGTGGAAATGTAAGAGTGCTACCATAAGTAGATATTTTCCAGAACAGGAAAAAAAAAGTTTTGCTTTGCTGCAGTATATTTACAAAAAAGTAAAATAATAACAACACAGACTATAATGTTTTTAACCATGCTGTTTTATCTAATTGTTATGACAACATAGTGACCTCTTTTATTTATATCAGTTTGGTGGATAATTTTGCATTTGCTTTCACCTCAGTTTAATAAATTGTTTAAGTTAGAAAGGTGCCAAGTTCACAAAGAAAGGAACATGATCTTAATTTCCAATGCTGTTACATTACATTTACATTTCAAACATCAACATTCCTTCAAATGTAATTTTATAGATACTGTAAACATTTAGAATTTTCTCTACACATTATAACACAGCTAATTTTATTTCTTGAAATGTAGCTCCTTGCAGATCTGGAAAACAACAAGATGTTCTCTGATGATCTGGAATGTCAAAAGCTGCTGATGGAAGCCATGAAGTACCATCTTCTTCCTGAAAGACGCCCAATGTTTCAGAGTCCAAGAACAAAACCTAGGAAATCCACTGTTGGTGCACTTTACGCTGTAGGAGGGATGGATGCGACCAAAGGTATCCCACCCAACAACTTACTGAAAAGACACTGAAGAAGGCTTTGGCAGGATGGGTGGCTTATACACAGTTGATCTAAGTGTACAGTAACATGTGTAATTTAAATTGCAATATTTGTTGTGTTTTCCATTTTAGGCTCTACTACTATAGAGAAGTATGACCTGCGGACAAACACTTGGGTCCAGGTTGGAGTAATGAATGGGCGTCGGCTGCAGTTTGGTGTGGCAGTGATAGACAACAAGTTGTACGTGGTTGGAGGGAGAGATGGATTGAAGACATCCAACATGGTGGAGTGCTATAATCCTGTCACCAAAGTGTGGTCCACCATGCCCCCAATGTCAACACACAGACACGGACTTGGTGAGTGGTTGGCATATAATGGGAAACTATGGTTTTGTTTTCTTTAAAAAAAAAAAGGAAAAAAAGAAACGTTTATAAAATAATGCAGACACTCCTTTGCACCATTACATTTTACAACACTACTTTGTTTAGCACAGTAAACTATTTAAGGATCATATTGCCATTCCAACCCCACCAAAAAAATCTGGACTTTCTTCACTTTCTATCAGTTGACCTGCAATTAATGTTTGTTATTATTATTATTTATTCTGTTGGTCATCTTGGTTAATTTAATTAGTCTACAGTAATTTTAAATATGTAAATTACCCATGTAAATTTCATAGGGCATTAAAAAAATCATCAAATATTAAAGAACTAGAAGCAAGACCATTATAGTCAGCAGCCGATTGTTGTTTCTATCGGCAATAATTCATTTTTTTAACTTCTATGTACATACATGGAAAGCATAATGCAGGAAGAGCACGCCTTATTGCCTTTTCAAATGTATTCATGGAAAGCTGGAGACGAGAAGAGCAGCAGCGAGGCCTCCACACAGAACAGAGCAGGCATCAGTTATAACTGATATGATGTTGGTTAAGTCAGACACAGTATGAAAGAAGGACCTGGGGTTGTGGTGATCAATTTTCGAAATGGATTCATTAACTGCTGTTTATGTCACGATGAAAGTTATTTCTTACTTTTTCCAAAGACATCACACTTATGATTCTAATTTCAGCTCAGTTTAGCAAGCAGATGTTATGAAACACCAGACAGGATACATGTTTAGTAAGATCACAACTGGTAGGCTGTTAAGAAAAAAAAAATAAAATTATGCGACATAGACCTTTGATATTTTTTCCATTCCCCTATCAAAGCTTGGCAAGCTGTGCTGGCCCTGCTCTTCCTTACCCTTCCCTGCCCAATAAATCTCATATCAGAAGCATTTTGATTCACAGTTGAAACAGGTCTGGGTAACAGAGGAGGGAGATCTTGTCAAAGCATTCAGCTCACTCACACAGTGTGGTCGGAGGTATCAGTAAGCCCAGGAGATCACACTGTACAGATTACCTGCACTGCCTTTGATCTTTCCTGTACCAAATATCTCTTGGTGCTTTGCTTATCTTATGCATAAATTTGAGATGGAATATGTTTGAACTTAGTGTCTACCAACATCCCTGCATGGCCGTTGCCTACTGTGTGCATTATGGGTAAAGACAAGAAAAAAGTATGTGATTTTTTGTTCCTAACTTGTGAGTCAGTAATAAAATGGAGCCTCACTGCAAAATTAGTTTTTGGCCTGACAGTTTTTGTGTCACTCGAGGTTCTCTGAATGTGGTCTTGCCCTCGTGTTCCCTCTAAATAATTGAACTCTCACCAAAGGACATAAGGGTTTTAATCTAAAAATCCATTGTGCTAAAACATCCGCTGTATTGTTGCTATTGGAAAAAAAAATGTTCCTGTGTAACTTGGGAACGAGGAATAACAAAGCAGTTTTATAGTCTTCCTGTTTTCTGAATAGATTTGGCCGGCGGGTTGACTCACTCTGCTCAGCTCTAAAATGAGAAATGTACCTCTGCTCAGACTCTCTAAGAATAATTCAGCATTTCATTTTGAAATCTTTGAACTCTTTTCACTGATTATTCTCTAACATGTGATTTAGATTGCCTTGTTTGGCCTTTTGTGACAAAAATCTTTGTTTCATTTAACCTCAGTGAGGCAAACAAATGTAGACAAAATCGCACTTGATTGAAATACATATGTAATATAAAATATTCTCCCATTTCTGTAGGCATTGCTGTGCTGGAGGGCCCCATGTATGCTGTAGGAGGCCATGACGGCTGGAGCTATCTCAACACAGTGGAGCGCTGGGACCCACAGGCCAGACAGTGGAACTACGTGGCCAGCATGTCGACGCCACGGAGCACCATGGGAGTCACAGCACTAAATGGAAAGTAAGTTGCTCTGACCCCCATCTTTATCTAACCTGTCTGACTATCCCATCATAGCATTTTAATTAAAATGTGCAACCTTAAACTTTAATGCAAAGTGTGCTATTGTATTTCTGCTTGCCCTCTGAAAATTAATGTTAAGAGGGCAGGGAAATAAAAAGGAAGTCTAATTTCTAGAGGGCACTTTTTCCATAAATTTCTGCTTTTCTGCTTGAATGTAGTAAACTCGCATATTAAACTGTTATAAGGATCATACAGTCATTCTTTATTCCTGCATCTCTTAGTCAGTTTTAGTACAAAATCATCTTGTTTATTGATTTGCTGGAACAAATGTATTTGCTTATTGTTTATTTCCTTGCACTAAAGATAAACAAAAAAATTTTAAATGAAAACTGAGGAATCTTTAACACTGCAGTGTGCCTTGCTATGGAACAAGCAGTAAACTTGCAGGTGGACTAGAGCATAAAACAACACAAGCATGGCTGTGTAACTCAGAGTGCAGTGGTCCAGGAGAAACTGGAGTGCAGTATTAATGCACTATTAAATCGACAACATTATACTTCCTTTATGGTCTGCGTGAGATAAACTTCAATGTGGATGTGCAACAGTGCAGCTCAGAGCAAAGGCTTTTCTGATTAGTGTGGTAATTTATACAGTATAATCTAGACTCCATAAATGCAGAACACTTGATGTATTTGTATGTATTAAATGCCTTACAACACAATTTAAAAGTAAATTAGGCAAATAACAGACCAGCTCTCAGCCTAATTTGAATATGTTTGTGTGCTGAAGGAGAAAACAGGCTGCTGCCTTTTTACATCCTGTGTTCAGTTTTAAACATGATGCAGAGCTATTTCTGCAGCTAGGTCAAAAATAGACAAGAAGGAAACTATTCCTCTAGCCTGTGCTTTCTTTCTTGTTGGGCCTGTGAGCTACAGGCTACATTTAACCCACTGATGTTATCTTTTTGTAAGAGAACTGTCTTTGAAAAGCTCAGCATTGTATCTTCTAAAATCTGTCACATTATCACTGCTCTTTCAGTGGGTTTAGAAGCATGCGACGTCTACTAGTGACTCATTTGATTCAAGAATACTGCAGGTATTTGTCAAATATGTGCTCAGAATTTTGTTTAATTTAGTTTAATCTTTCAGATTGTTTGCAGTCGGTGGTCGAGATGGAAGCTCTTGTCTTCGGTCGATGGAGTGCTTTGATCCACACACCAACAAGTGGAGCATGTGTGCACCAATGACCAAGAGGCGAGGAGGAGTGGGGGTAGCAACATACAACAACTTCCTGTACGCTGTGGGCGGACACGATGCTCCCGCTTCCAACCACTGTTCTAGACTCTCCGATTGTGTTGAGAGGTCAGTAAATGCACGTCCTCCTCCTCAGAGTACACAGAAGACAATGCTGTGTTTGGACGGATGTTCAGTGAGCTCAGTCATGGGTGAGGTCAAGCTAGAGAACTTTCTCAAAGGAACAAAAAGGAACTCCTCTTGATCCCCACCCTGTTCCTGCATTTTGAGACATGTCTGCATTATACCCCATAATAACCTATTGAAGCGATAATCGCTTCTGCACATGGTTTTATGTTATAGTATCTGGCACCATCTGGTGGCCACAATATCCTCCTTGGTCCAAACCTGAAGTAAACCCTTTGGAGAGATTTAAATACATGTAACATCCATTTTACTCAGACATCTGCATATTTCCCTTGACCTGTCAGGCCTCTGCAATTTCTTAAAACACAGGAAAACATTTCACATCACTTGCGCTGAGTTCTTTGTTAAACAGTTATTTATATATATTAATTAATCTTGTCTGCCGTGGTGGTGCAGTGGTTGCTATTGTTGCCTCACAGCAAGAAATTTGCAGGTTTTTACCTCCTGGTTGAGCAGGTCCTTTCAAGAGTCTGAAACTCCAGCCACACCTGTGGTATGAAGAACAACTTCACTGCTGGACCAACATGTTTCAGCCTGTAACCTTTTGGTATTATGCCATTCTTTCACAGTGAGTGCGTCTCAGAAAGATAAAAGGTGGTAGAAACAGAGTACGGATGCCTGGGACAACTTCCAAGGTGCACAAAGAACAGCAAAGTTCTAAAGCGGTACAATGTTGTTCTTCCATGGTGAGTGCATCTAAGGAAGATAAAATGTTGCAGAGGCTGCTGAAGACTGCAGGCTGAAATGTGTTGGTTAAGCAATAAAGTTGTTCTTCGCAACACGAGTGATGCTGGAGCTTCAACCTATTCAAACTTTTGCTCTTTTCTGAGCATCTTAGAAGTAGGTGAAGTGAGCAGTGCCTTTTAAGCCTCGAATTTCCATGTTCTCCTTAACTTCCTCCTGCAGTCCAACAACATGATTGCAGGATTAAGTGGTGAATATGTACTTGTGTATGTGATAGTGTGTACTTTGTCTCTGTCTGAGCCCTGTGATAACCGTGTGACCTGTCCAGGGTTTACCTTGCCTCTTTAACTTTGTCAGCTGGGATAAGTTGGATAAGCAGTTATTTAACAGGCAGTTATTTAAATGTTAAATTCAAATATCTTATGTAGTAGCTGCTCAGTTGCTGCTTCCCTTTGAGATATATGCTGTTAATGATGCACTGATGTACATGCAGTACATAATACTTAATAATCCCATACGATCACATTTTTTGTCTATAGGGTTGAATTTCTAAACATTTGAGTGACTGTTTTATTCAGAAAGCATGTAAAGTTAAAACATATGATGTTTTTTAACTTTCAATATTGTTAAACTTATGAAAAAAATCTTTCTGTGAGAAATTTTGTCTGATGAGTCAAGTTCTCCCTGGACTGAGCATCTGGCAGCTGCTTTTCAAAAGACAGCTTTGTCTTTTGCTTTAATGTTTCTGTTTAGTTCTCTGTGACCATTCAGACATCTGTGATTAAAGAGGAGGAACATAAGGCCGTTCCAATTAGTGCGGATGAGATGCTGTTAGACTGACTGAATAAATGAACTTTTAGAGAAAATGTTGTTTCCCCCTACTAAGCTTAATGCAACTGCAGTTGTTCAGTCAAATATTTTAATTACAGGTATGACCCAAAGACAGACACCTGGACCACTGTGGCCCCCCTCAGCGTTCCCCGGGACGCGGTGGGTGTTTGCCTGCTGGGTGACCGGCTTTATGCAGTGGGTGGATATGATGGACAGTCATATTTGAACACTGTGGAGTCCTACGATGCACAGAACAATGAGTGGACTGAGGTATTCGCATTAATTTCATTAAATGAAATTTCAAAAACACAGTTGTCAAATATATTCTATATCTATATAAACTATAGATACAGATAACTGTAGGTATTTTGCAAGTACCCCTTAGAAGTAGCATCAGGGCTCCAGCTACATCTGAAGTGACTGAAGCCTATCAATATTTTATAGTAGCTTTTCTTCTTTTGCATTAGCTTTTTTTTGTTTTGTTTTTAGTCTTGACCCTTTAACCTCCTTATCAGCGTGAAGTAAAACAGGATTTTTTTTTTTAAAGACATCCTTACATGAAAGACTGGTTGCTAACCTCTCTGTCTTCCTGTAGGAGGTCCCTCTTAACATTGGCAGGGCAGGCGCCTGTGTGGTGGTGGTGAAATTGCCTTGAGCGTTTTGTCTCACAACAGCATGGGTAACAAATGAGGGAGCAGCAAAGAAGAGTGGACAAACAAAACAACAGATCAAGGACACATCCTTTGAGAGTCATGCTTTTATTTTTTTCTTAGTTTAACTCGCCTCTCCAGAATTTTCAGAGGGAAACACAGACAGAGCCTTGCCCATAAACCAGTGTTGCTATCATTAGTGGACATGCCTGCCCACTGGGAAGGACTTGTTCAGAAACTGGAATGCACTGCACATTCTTCACATTCTCGACCAATCAAGAATTTTCATAGACTCGGCCAAGCTGCGGCAAATCAGTGCCAGGCCTTTGTTGTACTGCTTTGTTATACTAGTTTTATGAAAAGTAATGTGAATGTCTGCAAGATTACATTTAAAACTTACAGTCTGAACAAATAAGCCTAACTCCAGGTTAGTTTACATTTCTACACAAGCATTTCGTACAAGTACCATCTCACACAATATATTTTTGGGTTTATATGTCCATTTATAGCCACTCTAAAGGAAATTGTTGTAATAAACAGAAAGAAATGTACCAGTGTCTTTCCTCAACGGGTGGTCAGAACCACTGTGAACACTGACATAACACACACGTTTTATTGGGTTTTGGTTCTATTTTATTTTACGCTTGTAGCTACAGAACACCAAAGTCATTTGCTCGTCTTAGATGTCTTGTTACACATGGAAGGTTTAAAGGTTTACAAATTTGTGAATTACAGAAAAATATATCATATTGATATTTCACATTGCTGTACAGATTTTTGTGAATTTTCTGAATGGCATTTGTGTTTCTAGGACCATGCCTAAACCAGTGACCTCTGGTGATTACAGTCAGTGCTATTCATTTGGCTTCATTTCTAGGCATGCTAGCCGAGTGAATGTTTCAAATTTGATTTATACAATATTATATATGAAGATCACTGTCTTGTCTGTATTTTTAAGGCTATAATGCCTTCTGGGTTATGTATATAATTTTTCTCATGACATTCCCTTTGGATAAGCCCTGAAAAAAACCAACAGCAGAGGAATCAGGTGCATCTAAACCAGCCATGTGAGTCTATGATAGTTTTTATTTTAAACGTTATGTGCAGCACTAGGAAACCTGATTGCCACAGCAGTTCATTATTGCAAATGATTAGTATTTTTACATTTGTAGTTGGTATATCTGCTTACAAAAATGAAACATTATAACCATCTTCATAATAATTTGTATCGGTAATTCTAACATTTTTGGGGGCCAAATGCTAATGTTTTTATCATAATTTTGTACAGCATGAAAACCCATAAATAAAATGACTCCAGTCTTCTCTGCATGTTCAAATCCATGTTTAGAGCCGTGGCCCCACACCGGGCACATTTTGATTACTCTTGTTGTTCTGCTTCAAGTAAACATAACCGATTCTTTGACTAAACAGGCTTGGAAGCTGCTTTGATGTCTGTCAGCATTAACCTTAGCTTTGTTTTCACTGCAGCACCCTCTTCTTAAATCAAGCAAGCATGTTTGTTGATATTGCTGTGTTTTTTCAATCTCCCATCAACAGACTGAGGACCAAATGCTTTTGCTTGCCTTTGTTTTTTCCCCATTGTTTACCCTTCAAATAGTCCCTTCAGCCCACCATCCTCTAAGCTTGTTTGGTAAGATTTCAATCACTTTCGCATACATAATATTGGCTTATGTGTCCACGTGTGCACTTTTTATTTTCGGAAAAACCTGTTGGTGTTTTTAATATATACAATATTAGATGTCCAAAAAAACAAAAACAAAAACAAAAAAACCCTTTGCACTTTCCCTATTTCACATGGTGTAAAGATTATGCTGCTTCTCTAGCTTTCTATTTTTGTTTATCTGCATCTTTTCCTGCCGGAGCTCATAAGGGAAATCAATAAAAGGATAATAGCTTTCATCTAAACTCACCTCTCAAAGTATAAAATGTGGAATTTGTCAGAATATGTCTGTAGTTAATTTGAGAAGTGATGCTGTAGAAATATGGAGCCATAATGATAAGAATAGCTTTATTCAATTTGGACGTGCAAAGATTGTAACAAGCTGCAAATATACCAAATTTCTGTATATTCATCACATAGTTTACATAAGTATTGCCTAATCTTTGGCAATACTCCGACTACACTGCTTCGCCAAGTCGATCTAGTGACAGGTTAAGAGCTGCAGCACACACATGGATACACACTGAATCAGCTACATGACTGAAATAAGATCCACTGCCTCAAATCATTCTTGATTCCAGTTTAAAGGGCCCATAAAAATTGTGTTTGTGTCACAACATGTTGCTGCAGACCCCTGGAAAACTATAAAATATTAAGATGGCAATGGGTGGAGTAGTTGTTTCTGAGTTCTGCTGAGATTCCTGCAAATTTAAATGTGAATTTGAACAAGGAAATATTTAAATTCACATTGGTTTAGGTAAAATAGGATGTCTCAGATAATCATTTTCATGTTGCATCTTTCCATGCTGACAGTTTTAGAATAAATACTTTGCTCTTTACTGGTTCCTCTGCATTACGGATAAGCCAATAAAACACGCATGACACATCATAAAATGTGTTTAAAGCGAGAAAAAAATGTGAGAGAAAAAAAAGTGGATTTTGCGCACCAAAAGAAAGTACAATACAAAATAGTAATAGCATATTCAGCACACATGTTCCAACAAGCATTTGCAATGTAATATTTAATTCACTGTATTTTATGAACAAGGTTTATAGACAAAATATGCATCCCTTGCTTGAGTTTTGTTCCACAGGTATCCCACACACATACTGTATGCTCTTGTATGGTGATGTAATTCTATCATAAATTATCAAGAGAGGGTGCTGTTGCACTGTAGAGGATGTACTTACCGAGGCGAACGGCAAATCAAAATCTCCAATACCATTACTGTTCATAATAAATGCCAACCGGCATTAAGGATGCCAAGGACAAATACTTGAGCTAATAACCCTGCATAATTATTGAGACATGATGATGAAATGTTTGGAAATTGGATGTTAAGGCAACTCATTCTCTTACCTTCAAATGAGAATTTTGCTGAGTTTAAGGGGAGCTTGAAGCTTCTGAACACGATGAGTTCTGACTTGTCAGATTTTAAAAGGATTTCAGCTTCTCAAAAGTTTGAACAATGTCTCATAATTGTGTGACAAAGCATGACAGACTGTTCTATTTTTTTTTCTTTAGGTCTGTGCCTAGCTTTTTTGGGGGAGATATTTTTTTTAGGACCGAAGAAGCAGCTTTCCCTCATATTTTATTCTTTTTGTGACAGCAAACAGAGATGGAAAGTGATGGGAGAAAGATGCAACAACACAGCATGAGTTGCAAACATTTTACTATATTGATTGTTGGCTGTGAAGACAGAGTATGTTTACAAAGTTTCTTTCTTATATAATAAGTATTTTTGGATTTAGGGGACATTTGAGTTTTTATATGCCATAAACCACTGCATTGCAAACATAAAATGTTACACAGAGAGAAATGTGGATTTCACTCAATGGATTTTTATGCACAGAAATTATAATAGTGTGTAATTGTTTCCTGTCAAAATATAGTCTGATAACCTCAGAACAGATCAGTTGGCTTAATACTAAATGAAGAACACCTGAAAAAAAGGATTTTGATTGCTTATATGTCAAAACACAGTGTTCTTAAAAGACTGAGAATAAAAAAAAACAGCATGTGAGAAGTCTTCACCACGGGGACTAAAGACTAGATGGATCCCTCTACAAGTGCCACAACAAACTGTCAACTTAGAATAAGATTGTCCCGTCAAGCGTGCTTAAATAAGCCTGTTAACATGGCACTTCTGACATGTTGCAATGGAGTGTCATGCCAAGCAAAATGTTGTGTCTTCTCTTCCCAGGTGATGGCAAATTGATTTTACACTGCAACAATTTTTTGTCAAATGACTGAATTCAGCAAGAGACGATGTATTTAACATATCACACAGGCAGCAGGACAATATCTAACCACTGAGGTGCGTGTTCATTTTCAGATAAGAATCCAGGTGAGCTTGGAAAAAAATCACCCGCTCGAGAAACGCATGCACTCTACAAAATACAGCCTCTTAGCGACAGTGATAAAGTAGTTAGCTGAGCCTTTATGAGTCCAGCACTGATTCAGAGAGTGACAGTTGCTTTTCAGACTGATCAAAGGCAGTAGACAAGTGCTGTAGAACGTTTCTCCCTCTATCATCCCCCCAAACCCTGTCTCTATCTAATGATAGTTGAATACATTGTCATCTCATTATCTTTGAAGAGGGGAAAGATCCCTCCCGTATGAGTGGGCACTGTGTCTCTTGCCATCAGTTGGGCCCTAAAATTGGTGAAGCGCATTCCCGTCTCATTATGTTGAGTGAGAAATATCAGACACATCCCATCTGCCTAACGCCTTCCACACACATGCTGCCATGCTTCAGCCATACAAGCTGGTACTGTTCTGCTGTAGTTCTATAACTCAGACATGAGACCGGTACTCTAAGTGGGTTTGGACGGTGCCGTTAACAAAATCACTGCATGGTTAACTGTCTCAGTCTGACACCAACTTACATGAGGGTTTTTTTTTTTTTTTTTTTTACAGCAATATCAATCAAAGAGCCCTTGACTCTTCAAAATGCTCTTCCAGGCTGCATCTCACACCATCACCGATACTGCGGCATTTAGTACACAAAACACATTTACCCCAGTATGTAACATTTTTGTCAGATATATATCTATAAAATTAAGTCGGTTTTTCAAATCTCTGCTACATTTATGCACATTTCTAGTACCTTTGTGACCATTGTATAACGAATGAATAGTGCTCAAATCAAAAAGTCAACAATAACTTGTGACACAAATGCCAAATTGGTCCCAGATTCTCTTGACTGGCTCTAACAGATGTCATGGGCCGATTGCCAAAACATCTTATCGTGGACACAGTACAGTGAAACCACAACACTGATCTACATGATGGATGTCAGATCAAAATGAATCCAGCCATGGTTTTACCAGCTTTGAATTCATGCATGGGGAAGCCTGTCAGGGGCGAGAGATGATGTGGACGCTGGCTCTCACTGTTTGTCAAGATTTTACAACCCTCCCCCTCGCTACTCGTTTGAAGCTAGTCATCTGCTGTCTAGCAGCTTGCTGCCAATACGCCTGAGAATCTAGATTCAACATTTGCGGACTTCTCACAGGAGTGAATGCAATTAGACTGTTTTGTGGGTGTGCGGCATCCCTTTGCATACACCACGCAATCTATCATTTTAATGGGCCTAAACTTTCATAGGAAACACACTTTAATTTGGTAACTGCACTTGTATATTCCTTATTTTATGTGTCTAATACAGACAGTAAACTAGTCACCCATCAATGGCACATTTTTTTCACAGCAGTTTTGCTTCTTTGGAAGCTTGTATGGAATAAAGAAATACAAAACTTAACGCAGACCTTTGAAAGTTGAGCATCAAATGATGTTTTGACATCAAATGGAATAATGAGAAAACATCAAGACCTGGAAGAGATCACATACGCAAGCAGCTCAGTTCTTTAAATGAGATGTGTTGTTTGTTTTCTGACAGATACAGACATGAGAACAAAGTTGCTCTGTCCAACTCACTTTCTAAGTCTTTGCAGCATCCATAATTCAGAGAACATCATGTCCACTTCAATAACACAAGCATAGCTCCTTGAAGGACACACACAATATATATTTTAACAGCTTTTTTCCTTATAAATCCTTGCAATAGGAGGAAAAAAAAAACATCTGGCATTGCTTGTGTGCTACTATTGTGTCTGCTACGCCTCTTACCCTATATGATCTTTCTCAGCACATTACGGCTGCCCGTGCAACGACCGCTTACGAATTGCCTCCAGAACTAAATCACTTCCTTTGTCAGACACGACTGCCTTTCTTTCCCAGACCCATTGCTTACTGCTATTGTTAGTGAAGATGAACAGCCCACGACAATTAAAGGTGTGGACCATTACTTCTGCTGTACGGAAGGGTAGACCTTATGCTTTACAGCCTGAGGGAGAACATCGGCGTATCTTCATCTGTCATCCAGAGCCATAATGGAGGGCCTTGGAATGGATGAAGAGCCCACAAATGTCCGACGCCCTGCAGACTTTGGGTCAGGCTTATGCAGCGTTATCAGAGAGGAAGAATAGAGGGAAAGATTATAACAATAACTTGATGAAAGTCAGTTAAAAACATGTAGCTAACTGTAAACAAACAAGGGAGGAGGCAATTGTAGAGAAATTCTGCAACACAACACAAATTTTCATGAATAAAACTGTTAAATAATATGGATCTACCAATCTCATATTTTGCTTTAAATTTAGTAAATAATCTTACATTTAACATGGATCAGGTATTTGTGATGTGATCTCAGTCAAAAGAGGGAAAATGTTACTCCTAGAATCTGAACCCCGAAATTATCTTAACTCACATATATTTTGCCTACAGCCTTTAGTATGTTTGAAGGCACCTTCATCACAGTTTCCTTGGAGACAAAAGGCAACTATTTTATTTTCAGTGGCGTAATTAGTTAACTAGAACTCTTCAAATCAGTAATGTGTAATGAGCTACTGATGGACTTTAACTGAAACAACACTAGTGGTAATGTTTGCATATTGCAAATCAACTTGCAGCACGTCTAGACATGTTTCCCTTAATTTAATAACATAAGAGCCCCAATATGCAACACTCAAATCATATGGATTTACCAAATTATATTTACAATGCATTATTAGCTAATCTTAAAATTAGTTTTTTTTTATCGCTTCCAAGAATAATTTTTGCACAAAATCCCACCAAAATATCCACAGATGATTTCTGGACATGAACAATTCAAATGAATATTAATAAAATGCTAAACATTAGTGTTACCAATAGTAAATTCTTCAGATTGGTGTGTTGCTAATACCAAACTGCTATACTTACAGATATATCAAAGATGAAAACCTGCTTGGTGCAAGAAACACATGGTGTAAACTTAATGCTTCCTGCTTTGCTGTTCAGTCTAAATGGAACGGATATAATTTCTGCACATAAATATCATGACGGTAGGGGAAATTCACGTAGGTGGTAACACAGCAAGTCATCTTTGAGAAAGAAAAGTTCACAGCAGAAACTTACATGACATGTTCAACTTGTTAGTGATTTCTTTTTTCTTTTCTAGTATCATCTTTCTTACCAACCTGTTGTCTTTTTGTACAAATCTTCCCACAGACTTTGCTTTAAAGCAGAGTAAACAATTGGTGAAAAACTGTTTTAGTTCCACCATAGTGGCTAAAACAGCTGTTTTTGTGTTGCCCTAGGTTCACGCACACAGACGCAGACATTGCCCACAGACACATAAATTCATAGTTTTGCCAAACTTGAGCAGAGTAACCACAAATAAACAAAAAAGTGCAGAGAGAACGGTCATATTTTGTCTCACTCCTTCTGGAGCTTCATTTGGTGATGTCTAAATGACATCACCAAATGAAGCTTCAATGAGTGTCAAAAGTGTGGACTTCAAAACTACATACCAGTTTTTAAATTGTGTTGATACGCCAAGTAAAATCAGACGCATGATAAACAATTTATGTCATGATTTTTCCTGAATATTGTCCTCATGTGTGGTGCACGTTTGCTGCAGGAAGAAGCAGTAAAAACAGGATATTCTCTAGCAGAAAGTGCTTGGGAGTTTAAAAAAAAAAAAAAAAGGCAGATGCTAGCCAAAAAGCCACCAAAGGCAGACTCAAATGTAAACGCTGACTCCAAGCGCACAACAGGACTGACACACCTGGAAGTGTCAGGCCTGTGATGTGCCATTCTGTCTTGTGATGGACGGGAACAGTTTTTTGGAGTGGAACAAACAGTTATACAAAAAAAACAAACAAACAAAAATGCCTGAGGCATTGCTTGCATTTTAATATAAACAGGTGTATACTGTATAACTTTGTTGTTTGCTAAATTTACAATTTATCTTTCAATTTTAAGTTATTAAAATTGTTTGTTAAACAGTTTGTGGTTTTCACAGTAAAAAAAATAATATAAATGTTAAAGTCCAATTTGTTAATACAGCATGTTAAATAGTATGTCAAAATGAAAAATGTTGCAAAATCAACAGTAGTCAAAAATGGCCAATTATACCCTAGATCTCAGAGAGCTAAAGATTGATTTGTTTAGGATTTTGTTGACATCACAGGGACTGCACACACTATCAACACACTATCAGTACCGGATTGGAGCCAGCCAAACGTGGGTGAAACCTACAAAAATACAAGTATTGATAAACAAAAACTGAGGGACTTGAGTATAATTATCTGTTGGTCAGTTCCTTGAGTAATGCTCAGTGCATTAGGATTGCCAGGCTTATATTTTTTATGGGGTGCACTTTTCTATTACAAACACACATAGAGTAGTATATATTTGTAGTATATATTTATATATATAGTATATATTTATTGCAAGTAACCTGTATTGTAAGTAACCTATGACAGACAGGTTACTTACAATAAAGATATAACACAGTATGTGCATAATGAAAAAAAAAGCATGTGCAAGTGACAGAAGTGTGATAGTTCTAAAGTAACAATACTGTGCAAGTACTGTGAAGCAATATTGCAAAGCCCAGTGTTTCAGCTGTAGGCAATACTCTATAACAACCTAGAGGTGGGTCTGAACAGAGGCATACCAGGGTTGATTTAATCAATTTTAGAACATTTTGTTTCTTGCTTAACCCAAGGCAATACGCATCATACTGGTAAAACCCACAGAGCAGCCATATTGCCAGGAGGATTGCCCACGGTGGACAAAAGTTGAACCTTTCTTATCCTCCTATAGCCTGGTGTCTGAATCTGATAGTGTATGTATGCAGATAACAACTTCAAAAGATTAATTCTCTTCTTACTAGACATTTTTTAACAGGAAAATCTCTTGTTCTCAAAGTAGCTTAAGCCTTTTGTTACATAGCCTTTAGCTTGGTAAGAAACTTTCCCTTCAAATTCATCCCGAGGCTCATTCCTGATACCCCTGTTTGAAATGCAGAGGTGTTAAATTATTTAGGGTTGAATCTGTATTTTATTTTAGAATGGGGCTGGAAGGAATACTAACTAATACATAGTTACCAGCTTTGAAGGCCACTTTGAATTAATTTAATACAAGATATTGACCTTGTAAATAGTTGGTTTATACACCTGATCATTACATAACTTAATGTTTTTCTTGACTGCCCCTAAGCACAGCCTATTTAAGAAGGAGAAAGCATGAAAAGAGTGAGCACGTGAGCAGGCTCTTAATGGCTCTAATAGTCAATGCACATGCCGGATTTCTGACAAAATGATCAAATAGGATCAGGATAATATGTCAAGGCATGTAGTCGTTTTATAAAAACTAAAAGCAAAAATTAAAATAACAGGTGAAATAAAAATGTAAGTAGTGAATGCTATTTTAATATGCTCAGTTTCTACTTGTCCTCTCTTGCAGTGTACTGTATGCTTTATGTCTTTCACTGCATAGGGAACCAGGTATCCCAGCATGCCTCAGCCATTCCAACATACAGTTGCCAGCAGGATGCAACACTGCAAAAGGTGCTGCCTCTTTAAGTCTCCTGTGTGGCATGTTAAGCAATGGTAATCTGCCGCAGTGCAGACAATAAATTCCACTGCATAACTTAGCGTCACCATGACATCGTACCTGGATGGAATATCATATGGGCAGATGGAGGGTTAGATGGAAGGAGGCCATGCCTCTTGCAGAATAAATATGTGTCCCCAATGTTGACACAAAAGGGACAAAATCTGAGTAGTAGTCACAGTGTCACCACTTGTTCATGCACTGCATTTGAGGAAAACAAAGAGTACTGTGCATTAATTATTTCCTCCAGCTCAGTGCTGGTTTGGTCAGCATGCGATTCATCTGTTCAGTCCAACAATGGAGCTCAATGCTATGACAAATCTGAAGGCCTGGGCTGTCTTCCCAGTTCCCCAAAGCTTAATAGTGTGCCATGTGGAATGATGTAATGCTAAAACACTGCAAAACTTCCGCGCTCACCAGCTTTAGTGAGGGCAGGGGAAAAAGGGAGAGACAGACTAGAGAGAGAGAAAGAGAGACAGTAGGAGACTCAAAGGGCCTGATTACTGCATATCATCTAGAATACAACTTGTACCATACAAATCTCCAGTGAGATCCCCATACTGTTGGAGTATGATAACAGAAATGAAAAGCTAGTATGTGCTGGGGCTCTCTTAACGCAGCTGCCTCGCAGTGTTAAGGAAAGTGATGTTCACTGCATGACTTAGACAGCAACTCTGCAGTTATTTGACAAACTGAAAGCCATTTCAGGCTGTCACAAGCAAAATTTGTTTGGAATACCCTGTTGCAAGGACCTATAATCCCCAACAAAGAAATGTTATTATTCACAACAGTGTGAAAAGAGACACACCAAAGCTGCCCCGTACTAAGTATGGGTTTTGCCATGGAGTTTGATAATTTTTTTCTCATTTTTTCATGAAAGATATTAGACTAGCTTTTCGTTTTTTTAAATTTTTTTTTTTATGTCTTTCAACTACAGAAGATTAAAGGTTGGGGCTCTATAGCAAGCACAATAAAACTTGATAACGCCTGAAAATCATGGATATTGCTTGTTACTTATAAAACAGTGCAATTTTAATATGTAATAGCATGCTCTCAAATATAAAGAGAAACACTAACCCAGGTGAAATAAAAAACATATGCTAGTGTGTGTGAGCTCTTCTAAATGTGATCACAGCTCCTCAGCATGCATTTCTATTGTATATTTAGATGCCACTTTATATACTCTTTCTAAAAGTCTGCTTTTGAATGCAAACAGTAACCTTGAGGTAAAATAACAAGATGAGTGACTGATAAAAATTTTGCTGCTTAAACCTACTTTTTCAGGTTTGAGCCAAGCATGCACTTGTATGGGTAAAAGGATTTCTATAAACAGAAGAACATCTAAGAACAACATTTTGCTCCACAAAGTTCATGCAACTCACATGAGTATGCCATTTATATCTCTTGAAATGAAAATCTGATTATTTTTATCTACCACTGCAGTCTGTGGGCATATTTCAGTCTTATCTCATATACGCACAAGGAATACATATCAGCTCTCAAACAGAGATTTAGAGAGAATAATTGTTGTAAGCCATAATTTTTAGTGCATCACCAATCAAATTATATTATATAATTAAGCAGCATAATTGCAGTTTGTATTTTAAATTATGGTTGTGCAAAAAAGATAACAAACAAATAAACAAACAAAGAAAAAACATTAGATCCAAGGTGTAATGAGGTCTGGTTGTTAAAAGGTCTCATAAGAGTATTTTTCTTCATGGTAAGTCTTTATTATTACACAGCACAAAAATCAATTACAGTTTTATAGAGAATCATGATCCCTTTTGGGGAATTCTGCAAAGAGTGCCTTGCATTTTTATAGGGCTCTATGACTCTGACAGCAAGAAAAGGTTTACTGATAAGATGTTTTTCAAAGTGGGACAAGTTTGTATTATAATAATAATAATAATAATAATAATAATAATAATAATAATAATGAAAATAAAAACAAAACTCCAGCCAGCAGTACACAATAACACTTTTTCTGTGGAAGTGCTTTGACAAACTTGGTCTAAAACATTCAAGGTTGATTTTCTATTTCTATTCAGATCCCAGACCAATTTGTTGCAGTCCATAGAAACACACTCTTTACTATGCAAGGCGTTCTAATACCCTTGGCCCTTTTTGGACAAAAAGCAGAGCAGAGAGCCAGGGGCATTTCATTTCATGCTCTACCTCCTCAACCCCAGATGTTCACCTCAAAAACATCTCCACTGATACAGGTAGAAGCTTAATGGCCTGCAAATTGCCCCGAGCTCAGGTAATGAAATGCAACCTCTGTATAATTTTAATTGAGAACCCTGGATGGAAATCAAATGATAATGTGCTCCATGCATGGGAAGTTTTCAAGCAACAGTGAAATTTGCGTCTGGTGTGTAAGTGCAGCGTGGGCTGAGGTAAATGACTTTTTCCTTGCAAGCCTCTCTTCATTTTAATTGTGGATTGCATGGTGTAATAAACGGGCTGGTCATGACTTAGCATCTGGTAAATGAAGCAGACGATGTACACACCTTTGAATGCACAATGGTGCTCCATATTTACAATTCAATCCGACAGGGTGCCTATTAGAAGCCATAAACCTGCTCAACTGTTAGATAAGATACCCTCAATAACCCCCTCCTCACCTCCACACCAATGCAGTCACACACACTTTTAATTTCTACACTAAATGCTATTAAGTCAAAGTATGTCCTCATTTGTGTTACATGTTTTCTCTATGTTGTGAATTCCAAGTCTACTTGATTAAGACCAGTACAAAGCAATGCCTGTACGTAACTATGCAGTCTTTTGACAGCAGGGTTGCTGCTGCGAGAATTGAAAAAAAAAAAAAGGCTGCCGGTCCCAAAAATATATCCTCAAGAACGAATCAAAGTCTCTCCAAAAGTACTTGTCAGAAATACATATTAGCATGCTACTATTTTCAGCTCAGTCAGTCAACCAGAGAACTCATCATATTAAGGCTTGTTGCCTTTTCAATCTACTCCTCTGCATTTTTTGATGCATGTGATTTAGACATCATGGATAATATTGTAATAGAAAATGTGTATTAACTGGAGGGAGTGTCCCAACATGAACTCAACTGTCTAATGTGCTTGCCTGACAGTTTGTCAAGTTGTGAAATGCAGATGTCATTTAGTGTTAAGGAAACACAAGGTCATTTGCGTTTTCAAGAAGATGAACATAAGCCAGATACTAGTGGGTTTATGTTCTGAAGAATGATACGAGAATTAAATAACAATAACAGCATCACAAAATATGAAGGTGCTCACACATATTCGCGCACACATTTGCCTTAACCAGAACAGGGAGGGAAAAGGAAAAAGAAAAAGAAAACAAAACGAGAAAGCTAAAGGCAGGATCACATTTTTATCATTACATCATGAGCAAGAAACAGACTTCTGATATTTTTCCACATCACTATGTACCTAAACAACATAAACATTACACCTTTCGCCAGACAAGCACGCTTTAACCGCATTAGTCGCCATAGCTCTACATGGCTAATTAGTGTAAGCAACATTGGCCCGTGGCTAATTAGCATATATTCTCTGGCAGCTTTGACAATGCTAACCCTGTACATCTGCTGTGCATCTATCATCACTCTGCAGCTTGCGGTTTCACTCTACAAGGTCAACTTTACATTTTGTCCCAACACCTCATTTGATTGCTGTGACTGCTCACCGACAGCCAATACAAACAAATAAATGTGACGACAGACTGTCTAATATTATGGGTAGTAAACTTAGCCTGCTACTTTTATGCGCGCAGCTAACAAACTGTTTGAATGAAACACAACTTTAGTTACAAGAGAAAATGATATATCCTTTGAGAACTTTATTTAAACACTGACATTATAAACTTCAACAACATTTTTGGTCATCGTCCTAATTCTAAATTCTAGATATCTCTGTAACATAATTCTCCAAAAATGGTGTCACGGCATAAAATAATCTGATGATGATGCTTTAATGATAATGTCTAGCATATCAAGTGTGTGTGTGTGTGTGTGTGTGTACATATATATATATATATATATATATATATATATATATATATATATATATGTACAGTGCCTTGCGAAAGTATTCGGCCCCCTTGAACTTTTCAACCTTTTGCCACATTTCAGGCTTCAAACATAAAGATATAAAATTTGAATTTTTTGTGAAGAATCAACAACAAGTGGGACACAGTCGTGAAGTGGAATGAAATTTATTGGATGTGTCAAACATTTTTAACAAATAAAAAACTGAAAAGTGGGGCGTGCAATCCACCTGCAACAAAAAATGAAAATTTTATATCTTTATGTTTGAAGCCTGAAATGTGGCAAAAGGTTGAAAAGTTCAAGGGAGCAATATGTATATATATATATATATATATATATATATATATATTTATATATATTTATATATATATATTGCTTTCCAGTACAAGAAGGAAGGCTTGTGCAGAAGTATCTTAAACCTGCATTCTCTCTAGTGGTCAGTAGTTGCGGACTACTGTGGTTGCAAAAAGAAGTCTGATTAAGGGAAAATGGCACTGGACTGCTTTGATCCACACCCTCAGTAATTGTTGCCCTGATGAGTTTATTGGCTCAGTCTTATTAATACAAAATTATGATTATTTTGTACATTTTTGGTCCTTATTATTCTCCAGATCAATTATAATGATGCTTTAAGGTTGGCATACATTGCCACTGATAAGTCACTACTGCACAGACATGACTGTTCCTTGGTTCCACAATCAGATCTACCCATGCTTGTTACATTGGATGGTGATGGCATCAGCTTGAAGCTTCAAAAACTGGACTTTGCATACAAGTGGGTGATGTCAAGGAGGTTATGTCCATCTTATTATAAACTCTCTGGCCTAGCAAAATGAGTAGTATGCTTTGCCCATTGATTGACATCGACTGCCCAGCAACAGGGAAAAGACACCTAAAATAAGATTACTGCTTATTCAAATGACCTCAAGGTTGACATTGCACTCTCTCATGCTCCCAGCAATACATCTGCCAGGACTGACGTGGGCCGGAAAAATGGTTGCAGAGACAGGGGAAGAACACACACGCGCACACACACAAACACACACGTCACATAGACAGACATACAGAGATTCCTAGATTTCTTGGAGGGCTTTATTTCTGTTGCTCTTGACTTACTTATTCTAGTCAATAATTATAATTTTAGACTGGGTTATTTTGAGATACACCAAACAAATGCAGACAGACATTTAGAAAAAGTGAACTACACTGTTCAGGTGATACAAGTCGATTATATGGGAATATTATATGGTTGATTATATGGGAACAGGAAGCAATTCATTTAAATTTTGCCTTTGTTGACTTCCATAAGAAAAAGAAAATACTGATGTAGGATAGTAGTGAGCACAATTAGAATCAGAAATGAAAGATTTATTTACAAATTTGTCAAATATGCAGGGAATATGAGTGTTACTGATATGTTCCACTCAGGATAACTGGGAACTCCAGGTGAAAGCAGTCACCACTGTGTACAGCGCAGTCTACTTCTACTCATTATCCTGTTTTGTTTGGCCATTGTATTGAGGATGGGAGCCTTACTGTGTTTCCCTGAGCTGAACTGAACACCTTCCAGACTTGAGAGGAGGATGGAGGACCTCTGTCAGAAACGATGTCAGATGAAATCTCACAAAGCTGGAAGACATGATTCGCCAGTAGGGCCACAGTCTCACTAGCTATTGGAGTAGAGCATTCAATGGCTGGCTTTTTTCAAGGCGCTTGTTTTTCAGGATACACTGAAGTATCCTTATGTACATTCTGGTCATGTTCTTCTGAGTTCTGTGAAAAGATTAGAATGGATCATTTGGAAATACAAAAACAAATGTCACAACATCATATACCAGAGCCTGAAACTGATGGTTATACCAACAATGTACCCAAAATACTCCAGGAGGTGTTAAATTCAGTTCTCCATTCATGCAGTTTTCCTGACATGGAGAACATGGTGTAGACACAAATGGCAAGGCTTTAGGAATAGAGCCTGATGTTTATTTAAGACTGGGGCAAAATCATGATACACCTTAGGAACACAGAAAAGGTCAAGAGGATCTGGCAGGGCCTACCGTTCAGACAAGGTGAGGGCTAGGACAGAGAGAAAATAGTGTGATGAAAAAGAACAAACAATACCAGACATGTGGGGGTTGTATGTCTTGAAAAGCGCTATGGTGAGCTTGGTCATTCAAACACCTCTTGGCAGTTACATGCCAGGACTCCAGAACTCCAGAAAGCTTACTTCAAAATATTGCTGCTGTTGCCCTAGTGGAGGAAAAAAAAAAAAGAAAAAGAAAAAGCTCATGGCCCAGCCTTTTCACTGACAGAGTGATCAAAAACTGGCAAAGTAAGAGAAGCAGCTCTCCACCCTTTGCCCCTGATGCCCATGCCTGAGCTGAGTTCTGCTAAAGGTCTATTTCTTTGAAAAATTAGTTCTTCCATGCCACTGTTGCCAAGTGCTTGCTCGTGGGTAAACGAATATAATTAAACTGACTTGAAATGGGTGCATCGTGGTGGTGCAGTGGTTAGAACCATAGCATCACAGAAAGCAGGTTCTTGGTTTAAATCTGCCACCTGGGGTCTTTTTGAGTCAAGTTTACATTTTCTCCTTTGGGCTGTGTGATCTGGCTTCCCCACCCAGTCCAAACTAGGGATGTGACTAATTTTCTAGTTGTTTAAACAAGAGAAAAAAAAATTAGACTAGTCTAAAAGAAAGAAAACCATCAGAAACATCTGACCACACTTTAAATGGATAAAGTTAAACACTGGCCAAACACACTGGTCAAAAGTTTGGACACACTTACCCAATGGGTGAGTGTGTCCAAACACATTTCCTGTGCATTTAAGGAGTTATATAAAATGGTTAATCATACTCCGCAGTAATCAAAGCATGTTTTAAGCATTGCTGAAATGCAGTGGTGGGCCGTCAGGACCTGCAAGGCCTTCTCTGCTGGCCTGAAAAAAATATCTGAATCACAGACTGATGTTAATTATACCTTGCCCATCAATACTTGTTAAATAATTCCAAATGGTCTGTACGGTTCCTTTCATAGCTTTTCCCAAGGTCGCGCTGTTTCCAGACGTGTATTTTCACATTAAAGCATTTAACCAATCACAATTATGTCATCATTTGTTGCCAGGGTCAAAGAAATATGGCTGGAGGCCTTCACAATCAGTTCTGCGAGCCCTGTAGCACAAAATAAGTGTCGATCAAACTGTTGCTTCAACCAATCAGATTTTGAGTTAGCAACACCCAGGCCCTCTAGCAGGCGTACGATAACGTCAGGATATTCATACACTTTGATTGGATAGTCAGAGAGTGTACTAGCTGGAGCTAGCAAACTGCATCTGTAGCGAGCTGCACAAGCAAAAATATAGTTGTGTTGATTTTATAGCTGTTTTGTCAACCCACAATGGCTGAAAGAGGAGAAGAAATGGATTTGGTTGCAGATTTACTGTCAACGCCATTTTCAAGACGGACTTTTCAAGAAAAGTCGAACATCATTACGAAAGGTCGGGCAACTCCGATGCAGCCACAACCTGGAAAAGTATTTGTCCGCCACTTTCAGTCCACTAATTACGAGCGGTACCACAGGCTCCGAGGAACACTGCAAATTGTATTGCTGGGAGTGCTTGTTTGCCACTGATCGACATGGTGTTTGGAGCCACACTGGGTTGGTAAATTTGACTTGCCTAACCAAGGCAGCAACGAGACACCAAAGCACTGCCGGACACTTACAAGCAACGGGTCGGTAAGCGAATTAAAACTTATGCCAGAAATACGACTGGGCACGCTCGACTTTCAGCATTAGCTTTGATGGCGATAGAAAAGGACTTCTTGATGGAACTGAAACGCACGGGTAATCTGTACGACAGAATAGTTGCACTTTTCTTGAGGAAAGAAAGGAGGATGGATTTTGACTACAAATAATCAGGATTTTTGGTGAATAAAATGTTTATTTTTTAATAATAATAATTTTATGAGGTTGTTATCAATGCGTTTTTATGTGTGTCGCAGCTGTAGCGGCAGTAAAAGGAGACTTGTGCACCCTAGGTTTGTTTATTCAGTTAGTAGCATTTATTCTGGCTACATGAGCTCTCAATCTGCGATACATCAACTCTTTATACTGCATTTCTGCATAAAAATGTGTTTTTTATAGCCATAAAATAGTTAGAGGGTAGAGTGATTCAGGCGGAGCACTATTGAAGGCCTAGGTGTGAAATGCCACCGCCGCCACTGCTGAAATGTGTGACACACACAGAGTGTCGGATTAGTTTGGCTAACCTTAGCAGTGCTAGCAGCACAGGTTTCTTTTTTGTTTTAGTAACACATCCCTCCAGTCGCTTGGTTATATTCTACTTTATTCTAACAAAGCCAACACACTGGTCAGTTTATACATATACTTTATACTGCAGATCAGTGTGGTTTACCATGGCCGTCATCTGTTTACTTTCCACCTCTGCTCTGTTACAACTCCCATTCACAAAATGTCTGTGTAGGTTCTCAGTCACTGAGATCATGGTAGTCTTGAGAGCTTGAAATAAAAGGCAGCTGGTCTTCTTTAGGTTTTTGAAGACTTTTCACTTCTTATCCAAGAGGCTTCTTCAATTCTAAAGCAACTTCAGTTCTAAAACAACTCAAACCATCGGTCTTTAGAGGGCTAAAGGAGGAGGATCATTGAACAGGGGTGGTAGCTCATGACACCAGCTATCAGACGCCTACATTACAGTCTTCAGCTCCCTTCTCGGACATTTCAGCCACTCATACCATGCCTAATGTTACCTCAATAACTCACATGACGGTGGGGTGGCAATGTCTTCCAGAGATTTCACCTGTTTAGTCCAGTCACAGTAATGATCCACATTTTTTTTCCCCACATATTGGCTTATGGGCAGCACGGTGGCGCAGTGGCTAGCACTGCTGGGTTTGATTCCACCTTGGCCCAGGCCTCTTCCTCTCTCTGTGTGAAGTTTGCATGTTCTCCCCGTGCTTGCGTGGGTTTCCTCCCACAGTCTAAAGACATGCATTTACTGGGGTTAGGTTAATTGGCTACTCTAAATTGCCCATAGGTGTGAATGAGAGCATGAATGTGAGTGTGAAAGCTTGTCCTGTGACAGGCTGGCAACCTTTTCAAGGTG
Organism: Pterophyllum scalare; assembly: GCA_024447675.2. NCBI lineage: Eukaryota > Metazoa > Chordata > Actinopteri > Cichliformes > Cichlidae > Pterophyllum > Pterophyllum scalare. Next base: position 33,200 of record JAMQGT020006200.1, on the reverse strand, counting down.
TACCCTGCCTCTCGCCCTATGTCAGCTGGGATTGGCTCCCCCGCGACCCTGAACAGGATAAGCGGAAGTGGATGGATGGATGGATGGATGGACACTGGCTTATGTGATAACTCACCTGATAAATAGTGGGTCAGTGACCCTCAGGACCACCTTCGAAGGGGATATCTCCCACTAGGGGCTAATTATCTGGGACTCTCTCAGAGTTGTTTCAGAACTAAAAAATCCTCTTGGATTAGAGGCAAAATGATTTCACAAAACTAAAGAAGTCCAGTTGCCTTCTTTTTCAAGCTCTCAAGACTTCCATTCTCAAAAAGAGCAAGAAAGAGGTGCAGGCATTGGTCAGGGCTGCAGCCCCGGGTAGTAGCCAGTGACCTTGTAATGTCTTTGAACTGGTAACTGCTGTTGTACATTAATTTAACTGACTAGCATTTCTGCAGTGACTAGCAAGGGCAACAACATTTAAATATCTTTCTGACTTGTTGTGCACATCCCTAGTCAAAACAAATTCTTGATATGTGATTCTAAATTGGCCACAGTGTTCATGTTTGAGTGAGTGTGTGATTCTCTGCCTCGACGTGTTAGCACTGTAGTAGACTGGCAACCTGTCAATGGTGTACCCCATTCAAGAGACTCAATCAATCAAGAGACTAAATCAGAAAGGCAAGAAGGTTTATTTACACATTTGGTGAATGTGCAAGGAATGACTCAGCTTAGAGGTAGCCAGGGAGGGAGCTGAAGGTGAGCCAAATGGCTGGATACGTAACTGGCAGTAAGAACAGAATCTGTGACCTTTTGGGGAGTTGAAGTGCCAGTAAGTCTTTGACTATCTGTCAAATGTAAGTCAATTCAGTTGCCTGGCAGTTGTTTGGTGCTGGCTTGGTAAGTTACATAGAGTGTGTTAGGGCTTTTACACCAAAGAAAAAAAAAATGTGTGTGCAAGTGAAACAGAACTATAAGAATCTAAGTTTAGCTTTAAAAATGTTAGAGCTAATATAAGCTATGCTAGAGGTAGAAACTGCTTGGTCCACTGATATTTTTCTGTTTGTTAAAAAAGTCTGGGTTTTTTTCAGCTATTTTTTTTTGTTTAAGAGTATAGATAAGTTCCATTATAACCACATTTTTGTCAGCTTTTATCCAGCAAACAAGTGAAGCATCATCCTTTAAACACAAGTTTATTGACCAAAAGTAGGTCACAGTCAACAGGTGTCAGCTATGCGGGGACTCTATCCGTGCATCACTGTAGTGTAAGGACCTGGAGGACATGTGTCAAGCCATATGTTGTCAAACTGTCCAAATGAATCCCCGCTATTGTGACAGTTAGTATTTGAATTCAAACTTGAGTGACAGTGATATGATTTTAAAACTGAGGCACATATCTTAAAATATAATTAAAATGATTGAAATGCTACAGTTTCAGGCTTGCGTATGGTTTACTAAAAGCAATTTATATGCAAAAATGATGTGTCTTTTTGGTGGTGTCACATGGCCTGCAGAAGTGCAAAGTAACTGGAGTGCAGGTATAATCTCCAGACCCTATTCCTTATTCGTCATGTGTCTTACCTCTCCCAGATGTTCATGTGAGCCCTAATGATGTGCACTCACTGTCTCTTTCTACAGTTTTTTTTTTTTAAAGGAAGATGATAAAATTGATACTCTGCCTAAAGTTGACTCTCAGTTATTTTGCACACGTACACAAGCCCTTGCATAAGCACACATAGATACATACACTTAGGGCATGGATGGACCATATTCAAAGCCTTCTGACAGGCAGCAGGTGATGGCGCCAAGGCCAGCTGCTTCTGCCCCACCTCTGCTCAGCTGTCCGAGCCCAGAGCAGCCTTTGAACAGCCTATTACCCCGACACAGCACCAGGGGAAAGCAATCAGCTCCAGAGGTTCACCACTCTCACACCAGATGGTGTGGGAGATGAATCGAGCCATTATATTAGTGCTGGATAATTCCTCAGATGAAGCTAATTAAAAAGAAAAATAAGTGCTATCCTCCCTCTTCTTACCTCCTTTGCAATCTGAACAGAAACTCCTCTGACACCCTTTCACTTCATGAAAAATAGAGAGAAGAGAGCTGTTTTTGAGATTGCTTCAATGATCTCTCCACCAGAAAAGAAGAAAAGGAGTTTCTTTATAGCATGAGATAGTCAGCGTTTGAAAAACACCTGTTCTTTTTGAATGATTGACAGCACAATCTGATGCTTGTCTTTCATACAAGAAAGAATGGTGTTAAACATACTCAAGTCCACTTGCAGTGGAAGCTTTGTATTTTAATTAAACAGAAAGGCTTTAATCAGATCATGTCTGTTTTTCTCACTTCAGTATGTTTAGAATGCTTTGGGATTTTAACAGTTCTCCTGCATGAACAATTGGATTATATAAAGACCTTTTCATGAAGTCATTTAGCATATTGTGAAGTAGGAAATTCTTTTGAAGTGCTTTCTACAACCTCTTCACAGCTAAGATTTTAAAATAACTACTTTTTAGGTCATTTAAACTGAATGTCAAAAGCACTCATTAAACACAAGATAGAGGCCCAGGATCTTACATGAATTTGACTTATTTTAGCAACTCTTGATGTAGTTGAAGTTTACATAGTTGGTGGTGAAATCAACTTTGCTCCTGCAATTGTTGAAATCATGCTCTTTGAAAAATACAGCTGGAAAAGTAAGTCAAAGAGCTCAGTAAATATGATACCTGCATTGGTTAATCCCAGGCAGACAGAGCAGATGGAGACAGGTGACACCAGAATATGAATCTCAGTTAGCTTTAAAGGATTTAGGTAAACTCTGAAACAGTGCTTATTGCTCTCTTATCCACTTTTGTGTTAATGAAAAGCATGTCCTGAATCTGTCAACGGAGATTAGGTGAATATCATTACTATTGTCCTTTTGCCAATGTAGATTCGCTGTATCTGCAGGGATTACAGTCCAACCGATTCCAGCTTGTATTACGTCTCTCCACCAAGGAAACTTAAGGAAGGCTGAGCTGATGATAAGGACTAGAACTTGTGCGTCAGATGAAATTCAGAGTGCATCAAATTCTGAGCAGTAGATCTTATTTTTTTGACCACATCAGTTTCTCCCAACTAAAACCTCCAAACGTAAGATGGAGGGCAAGATTCTCTGATAATGATATCTGTGCTGTGGTTTCGAACACAGCAATGTCCAAAAAAATATTTGTGTAACCGGATTTTCATTTAAGACAACTAAGTTATTTTTTAGGGTTTACATTGGTCTACTAATAAAACTGAAGATGCAAAATGGACAAAATGCAAAAATGTCCAGAGTGTACCCGCCATTTCTTAGACTGTGAGCTGGGATAGGCTCCGGCCCCACTTTGTGACCCCAAGTGGACGAGTGGTTTAGAAAATGGACATAAACTGCAACTAAAAATTACGATCATTCAAAAAACATGACCGAGAACTGTAATGCAAGGAAACATGATTAGTTATCAAGTTTTATGCGTTATTCCCGGTTTGTTAGTCATTGTCATTATCTTTGCTCTGTGCGTTTTTTCTTTGTTCTTCTCTGTTTATTCAGTTTGAGGCTGTCCTTCTGCTGAATGTTAATGTTTTATATAACCTAATATTCAGCCACCTGCAAAAATGTTGATGCTCTTAGTATTGGGTATTGGGGCAGTAGCACTGCCTAAAAATTATTTGTGGTGATGACAAGCCCAGGATAAAAGTTAAGCTTCAGCTCAGCTGAGTATAAATAATATTGCCTTGATACAATTTGGTGGCTTTTAAGAAAACATCAGCACTATAAGTCTGCTTTGTGGCACTGAGCCTCTGAGAGGTAGAGAAGGACTTTTAGAGCAGGTAAAAAAAAATTGAATTTGCAAAAAAACCCTGTACAGCCTATTACTGAGGGGTGCCACTAAGACATTTCTACAGAACACTACAAAAGCAAGCTTGGCCACACTGATGTTCGGAAAACTAATGTCTGATTAGAGAAGAAAAGATGATTCGTCACCCTCTTAAAATAATGGCCTAAGTCATTTTTTAACAAAGGTTTGTCAACCAGGAGACAAAAGCTTGTTTGGCTGTTTTGTTGTTTTCTTGATTTTTATTTGCATGTCCTCTGTATCATTGTGGGGTCTTTACCTTACAATATAAAGCACCTTGAGGTGACTGTTGTTGTGATTTGGCGCTATATGAATAAAACTGAATTGAAAAATTTTAGTTTTTCAGTGCTTTTAAATGCGTTGTAAAGGACTTCTTTACATGGAAGAAGTAATGAGTTGAGATGAGTTGGGCACAAAAGACACTTCTTACTATAGCTTAATCCCAGTAAGTCGTGCCACAAAAGCCAAAGAACACTTTGTACATAACGCCAGTTCCTTTGACAAAATGCCGGTATTTGCCACCATGGGAATAAGAACTGGCTTGCTCCGCTGGTCTTCTATTAAACCAAGAATCTGTCATATTCTAGGAATTCAAAGTAACCACAAGACTCTGATGCTGTTAGTATTCAGGCAGTACCATTGCTTCAGACTTTAAATATCTACACATGTTCAGTTGTTCTGAAAGTCCTCAAAAAAGACTTAGGGTATTAATGTTTAGTTTAACTTTAAGTAATTTTAAACCAATCCAAAATTGTTTCTTATTAAGAGCTGTGGTGTCTATTTAAATCTTTTATCTCTAGTACCTGCTGCATGACATTTCAAATCAGGGGCAGGTTCTTTTGCCAGTGCCTGGAGATAACTTGAGGCCTTTTCATGAAAAATTGCAATAACAGAATTATATATTTTTTAATTAACTAATTAAATTGACCATGTGATACTTTGCAATGAGCAATTATGGAATTTATTATTGAGCTGAAGCCATTTCTACACTACAAATGTAATATATTTGTACATTAGTTTAATATTTACATATTTATTTTGCATTTTCCACTGCTTACAAACTGTTGTGACTTATGACAAAAGTAAATATTACAAAATCAGATTCTAAACTGAAAATTGTATTAATTATAGGGTTAAAGTGGCCTAAAGTATTTTTTTTCCTTTTGTGTCATTTTCAATAATGAAAGAACTTTACTCACTGTAGCACATCCGTTCAGAAGAGTAATTTGCAGCAACTAAAGTTCGTGCCGGCTATCTAAACAGTTTCACTGCAGCCAGTTCGATGTGCAGAGTTGGGGATGTCGACTTGAAATAGAAAAAAGTTGACGATCCAGAAAATGCAAAGCAGCCAGTTGTGTAGTTTGTGTAAGCTGGTTTTTTTTCCAGAAATACATCACGAGTGTGCCAGTTGCTGCCTGCAAACTATTACATCAGCCAAACTTTATTTTAAAGCACATCTGCAGCGGTCAGTATTCAAAAGGATTCGAGAAAAGAATTCACCTCTAGTATGTTATTGAAATAATTCTGTGCTCTGATGCCCTGCAAAGCGTACACCTGCAATTTATTACTCTTCACTTTTCATTTTACTAAACTGGAACAATGTAAAACTAAATCAAACTCTCTGCACTGCCATTTTTCAATTATTGGCAGAAGTGCTACACTGTTTTTACAGATCCATCTCTAGCACTTAATACTTATTAGTCCGAACACAGCGGAGAGCTGAGGTAATTTAAAGAATGAATACACTGGTGCTATGTGTATGTACAATGTCTACAGAGTGTGGTTTGTCTTAAACCAACAATGAAGGCAGGAAAATCAGTGCCCATTATTGAACACATTGCAGATCGCCTTTCTGCGGCTCATCAATAGAAGTTTGGTAGTACAAATTCCGAGCTTTGGAGAAGACTTGACGGCCTAGATGAGACTGTCAGTACCACAGGTTACAGGCTATTCCCAAAGCCAAGATGAGCTTAAAAATTCATAGAGTATTGATCCTTAAACTTGAGCAAAGTAAAATAACACCTACACAGACAATATCAATCTATACACTACTTGAAGTACAAGGTGCAAGTTCAGAAGACCATACAGCCTATTGCAGCTCCACAAAGAAGTCAGAAGTCGAAGTCCTTTAATGAAACCAAGCGTATCATTTCTGCAATAAAAAGTCTAAAAACATCTAGACGAATTTTATATATTTTGTTGACTTGTGTATTTACATTATGTCCAGTGTCTCCACCAATGCTCAAACCCAGAGAAAATTTAGTCTGCTGACCTCATTCATTGTAATGCTGCTTTTAAAACTGGTCTCATTCGTCAGCGGAAAATTTCACAATTATTCATACCGGCCACAGAATTAATATGTGTTTTAATGTTAACATTGCAACAATGTTGAACAAAGTTATTTTCAGTCTTATGGATTTGACCACCAATAACAATGCTGGATTCCTCCTCGACTGAATTTGCCATATAAGAGTAGCTGTCTAGGCAGTCCACTAATCTAATTTTAAGTTAGCAATTAAAATTATGCCAGCTGATGACGCTAGATTATTCATTTGAGCGAAAATGCCTATAAAAGTGATGTAAAAGTCTGAGTCACGTCTGATGGATGTTCATTGGCAACTGCCATTGTTTATTTCTTTCAGGAACTATGCAGAAAATACATTGATGACACAAAGGGAAAAGATGCTTTGTAATATTTGTACTTTTGGGGACTATTTTTATGAATGTAGAGAGCAATAACAACAAAACCAGATTAGCTTTTGTAAAATGACAGATTATTAGTTCACAGAAACACACATCCTGTTCTTATGATTTTTCTCCCAAAAAAGAAAAAAAAAATCAATAATGCTGATCATTTGTTTCACTCTCTACAGCTATCATTCCTGGCCAGCACTTTGCCCCTGTTAAGCAGTAACAACTCATCATGCAAATGGCATCAAGGCTGCCACTTCTGTCTCTTTTTGAGTGTGTCCACACAAAATAAACATTTACACAAGTGGGCTCGCATCTTCACAACACCAAAACAAGCTTATAGGGAAACGTACAGATCACAGAGAAACATCAGGAAACTTTTGTAGCGCTAACATTAACAGCAGTTCCACTGCATAGAAACTGTGGTACATGGGACATGATTGGTGTACAATCAGTGGTAAAAATGCTTTGTAAAATAGCTGTGGACTTGTCCAACGTATAATTTCCATTTAGAGATGTGATTACATACAGTTGCTGAAAAAATTGAAACTGAAGTTATTTGTAATTCCTCTCTAAAGTGATTTCCCCCCCTCCACTGTCGGGATACATGATTGCGTGATTTGGATTTTTTAAAAGTGTCCAGTCTAGAGTTCTTTTGTATAGTTTGTCCTTTTTACAGCAAAAATATTGATGTTATTGGTACAGTATCTAATGACCATGTAATTTACTGTCTAAAAAAAAAAAATCAACACTCTGGCTTTGGTCACGGACATAGACAACCATGTGTAAATTAAGAACACATAAAAATAGTATATGCAAAATAGATATGAACATGGTGTAAATACAACCTTGAAATGCTAATATTTTGCAAGTCTCAAGACTTTCCCTGACAGATATTCAGTAGAATAGTTTGATGTTTATGTAAATCATATCTTGCTGACAGATGTAATGCAGTCTTTGGAGGTGCAAACAAAGAAAACAGGGAAGGGGAAAGTAAGCACTGAAGAGCATGTCTATTGTTTCGACAGCTTGTGTCCCCAGCATCTGGCATCAAGCAGGAACAGCATGTCAAGATTAATGAAATGTTACTTTTATTGATCTACGGCATGCAGTATATAAATATATACTTCTTTAGAAAATACACTCGCATAGTACCCAACTGTGAGTGCAAGCCCAGTTTGTAAAGTTTCTGAAGTTTTAGGGTGCAAACTCGAAAGACAAGGTTTCAGCCATACTGTGCCACAATTTAAAAACAAATGTTCAGTGAACGGTTTAGGGAACAGATAATCTTAATGTCTTCCTTGCTATATTCTGGGGCTTTAAATTCTAATCAATGAAGTGAAATTAAAGACCATGTGAATGACTTTCAGTGCGAGTCGACTGAGTGGACTTGTTAGTGGGAGCAGGGGCACGGTGACAAGAGCATGGCAAAGACTGCTGCCTCACTCTCCTCTCCCCATTTAATTTTCCAATCCACTTCCTCCACATAGTTAGGAGAAGTGAGTTTTGTTCTGGTTTGATACACCATCTAATGAGAGCTACTAAGAGCCTGTTGAAATCATTCCCTAATAACACATTCTGAGGACTGCGGATGAGGAATATTTTTCCTCCATCTCTCCATTCAGGCCTTAATATATTCTTTCACCCACCTCTGTTCTATTTCCTTTCCTTCACTGTGTTTCTCCACTTTCATTAACTGTATTTCTGAGGGGAAGAAAAAAAAAAAAGCTTTTTGGCAATCATTACACTTTGACTTTTTTCTGGTTTGAACAACTGATGCATTTTGGTTTTACAGTAGTGCTCACTGGCTGCAGATGTAGCAGTGCAAGAACACAAAATGCAACACAGGGTTTGAGATTTCCTATGCAGAAACATCTCTTATCTCAATAAGCCCATAGACTTTTCTAAGTAACCTTGATTTGATCCAAAATTCGTCACACATCTGCCATGACAGTTTAAGATTATGTTTACCAAATATACTGTATGGGCATAAGATGCTTTTGAGAAATAATTAATTATTCACACTCATGTGCACACTCATACTATGTGTAACAGATGCCCTATTGAACTGAATGGTACATGACAGCATAGCTTGTCCACCCCTAATTCATTTTACTTGCTTGACACACTCCAGCTGTAACAAGAACGAGTGACCTGACCTGTGCTGCAGTGTATGCTGTCTGCTTAAAACTCCTCTGTAGTTTTAATGTTATCTGTTCCAAAGCTAATGCAGCCTTCCCTCCTCTTCCTTGGGCAGTGGGTATTAGTTACAGCCGCAGCACTGGTTGGTATTCCTCTTTGAATCCTGCAATTGTGTCAGCACCTTGATGTTTGATTGGATCTGTGCAAATACATGTATATGCAAATTTAACAGATATCAGTTCTTGCTTAGGGTGAAATGGGAAACAGAGGCTGCATTTTGACGAGCCTTCTGCGTGGACTTTCCCTCTCTCTTCCCTTAGAGAGCAGCATTTGGTGATCTATAAATTCCCACTAAATCGCAGAGCCTGGGTACCTTCCCTGACATTTCCACGCTCCCACATAGCATATTTTTAAGCAGGTAAAATCCATAATCTGTGTCAATGGTATCACACGGTGTATTCACAGGGGGCCCTGCACGCACTAAACTGGCCAAGGATGCAGTGCATAAGCTCAGAGGAGGTAAAAATGTTTGTTCTTACCTCTGTTGTCATAGCCATGCCTTAGGGCCTACACCATAGTTACTCATACCCCAGCAGAGACAATCCAATATTCTGCTTACTATACTGCAAAGCCTTTACATGCAACCAGAGTAAATGCAATAGTATTTATAGAAATGATGCAAATATTGGCATGATGAAATTTTGCTGTTAATAATGTTTCAGAGTAACAACATTAAAAGTCAGACTATTCTTCAAGTACAAACTCAAGAATATACTATTATATGCACACTAGTACATGTAAATGCTACAGTCCATAAATACAGTAAACCTGACTTAATGTGTCAAATAATGTGATGTAATATTGATACGGTAAAAACGCAATTTGGAGATATCAATAGTTGCTCAATTCGGTATTATTGTCATGGAATTAAAATTATGCTATAAGGTTTTATAGGTGCATAAATGCTATAAATGGGTCATTTTAGCCCATCTGTAGGTGGTTGTTGGGCAACATGATGATGCCATAATATCTATCCATCTATTTTCTTCCACCTATCCTTTTTCAGGGTCACGGGGGTACTGGAGCTTATCTGAGAGCATGTATAATTCAAATTTTGTGAATATAAATTAGATGTTACCGTCATGAAATCAAAACGACGCAGTGCCTTTATATAGTGTTAAAGGTGCATAAATGCAGCAATGGGTCATTTCAGCCTGTTGGTACGTGGTAGCTTGGCACGTGACGTCATAATATGCGATATAGGTGTGAACCCTCAGAGGCCTAAGATGTATCTGTGTGGCAAGTTCGGTTTCTCAAACTCCTGATGGTGTAGGAGGAGTTTGCAGACAGACAGACAGACAGAGATTATGTAAGATAAACTGAAAGTCAAAAATGTTGGGCAGCTGCTTTCTAATGTTTAGTTAAAGGCATGTCTGACCATTTCACATTCTCCAAAATCACCTTTTACTGTGTGTTGTTATTTCCATATCTGCCTTGGGTAGTGTGTCCAAACTTTTGACTGGCACTGTACTCATATTATACTTTTACAAATATTAGTCATAGCTGTTTTGCCATACTGCATGCACCAAATGATGATTCATTGAATCAGCTGCTGCACATGTGCAGTATACTAAAAAGGGGGGTGTAAATCACTTTATATGAGCTTTTTTAAAAGAGCTTAGAAACACTTTGTCACCAGTGTCCCATTATTCTGTGACAGCGACCGAACACATTCTAATCATTTGCAGTATTTGGATTAGATGCATTGCTACTTTGATATTCATTCTTGCAGAGAAGAACAGATAATTTTATATGATACCCGGTAAAAGGCAATTATGCTACTGTGTCTGCACATCTATGCATTCTGACAGTGGTAATCATTAGTGTTTTAGCAATCTTTGCAATTAATCTATCTTGACGTGATAATTTGCGCCTGTTCTATTTGAGGTGTTTTTGTGAACTTTTGCTCGGCAGGGTGGCGGGGCGCTGTGCATCTCCAGATGAAACGAGAAGCAGACGAATTCAGTGTTCCAGCCTGTTTGCACTACACAGAGATTAGAACAGAACAGGCCTTCCAGGTTTTATTGTTTTTGTCAGCAACTAATATGACAAGTGAAGGGAAAAATTGTGTGATTGATTAATAAAGTAATTCTTTACATGTAATTAATACACAGCTAATGGCTGTCCATTTGTCTTGCATGCTGCTAAGTAAAACCTAGGGAAAAGTAGGGCAACATATTCTGATAAAGGCTCCAAACTAAACTCCCCCGTGATGTGAGAGATTAGGTTTCCTTCATGAGATTTTGTTACTAATGGCTTTTTAGGAAGCCATAGGGACAATGCAATGGACCATGTAATGGATAAAGAATGGTATTGATGGGCATTCTTGCCTTAACAAAACCGATCTGGAGAATTTATATTTAAAAGCATCTTGCAGCATAACGCTAATGCAGTTTTTGTGATGTTTACGACGTGTAGCACAGAGCTAAAGTGATAATAAGTGATGTTTTCTCAGAAACAAATGTGTCTTTTAGTACTAATTAACAGTACACAACATAAGTAACACAAAGGCTCTCACAGTGTTCCACTCTGAACACCACAAATGTAAAAGGTGAAAGCACAGAAGGCAAGGGCTTGAGATTTTTTTTTTCCACTGGTACCAACATTTGTTTTGAAGGAACATGAAAAAAACTGAGAAATAAACTGCTATAATGAGCAGTGATACCAACTGAGCTTTAGCAGACAAAGCAAAAAAAAAAAACCCTACATACTAACACTTAAACTTTATAAATGAGAATAGATGTAACAGAGCTAAACCCACTGTTTTATTGAGAAGATATCTCCAGGGAGCTTAGCTCAGGAGCACCTCAGCAATAAGCACTGGCACTGAATGCAGAGTCAAAGGAAAACAATAAAAAACACTTTTACTGTAGCTACAATCTTTCAACTTTGAAAGGAGTAACATTACTTCATCAGTTGAAAGCACATAGATAGGCAGTTGTACAGGTCAATATATAGTAGGCATCTGATCAAACTCCTTGAGCACTGCATGCTAGTATAGAGGGAAAGAGGGAAAAGTAAAGAGAATAAGAAGAGAAGAAAGAGATTGTGATGGATGACACAACATCCAGCATAGTATCATATCTCTGTGGATTAAATGCTCTGGGAAACTGGCCCCGGAGTGTGCTTGTGCATATCATTAAACCCCATGAAGAGGAGGAGGAGGGCACATTGGAGCTGTTGCCTGGCCAAGTGCATGGATAGGCCACATCTCACAGCTTAGACTCAAAAAGCAACCGTTTCTAAGGAGGATTGGGTTTTATAACTTGTATATGTTTTTCACAGAGTATTTGAGATGATAAACATTTCATCTGGACAGAGAGAGAAAAAAATCAAAAGTAGCCCTGCAGGACTCAGCGGTTGTTTGTGTCGGAGAGTGTGCACGATTTTGCACATGTATTCACATCAGCTTTAGCTTGTGTGCAGTTACCTGTGTAAGTTGGTGTGTCATTCTTCCGGAAGGCAGTTTTAAAAAACACACTATGTCAGATATTGGATGACTACTGTATAATTTGACGGGTCCGTGCAGAGGTCGGCTGTGGTATGAGTCATTGATTACACATCAGCTTAGTATGCTGCATTGCAGGCCCCTACATTGGTGGAGAGGCAACCTGAAGCCCCCAATCAATAGCTGTAGCCTTGTGAAGCTTTCCGTCAGGTCCAGAGTGAAGGACTCCCCTTCTCCTCCTCTGGGCCCAGGCCTAACCTTTTGCAAAGAGAGGTGATGAAGAAGCTCATCATTTCTAATGAGGAATTAGTGATTGGGCCAGAAGAAGTGACTGTCAGCACCACATTGAGGAGTCTAAAAGGTCTTGCAGACTGGGAAGTGCCAAACAGTATTCATTAGGGAACTGGACATTTTCTTTATCAGCTGGAAAGCACAATGAAAACAAAAAAGATATATATATATATATATATATATATATATATATATATATATGATAGATAGATAGATATAGATATGCATATGTTTTTCTGCGTGTGAGTTCTTTTTAAAATTTTCGTGTTGTGAATTGGGAGAAAATTAATATTGCTTTAAGATAATCCAGTTGTCTCCTCTGCAGAGAGGGGAACAAAGCAATATCAAGAATTATTAAAGAGACCTATATTTTAACGACAGAACTTTTAACCCAGAAGACATACTCCAGTGCTCCAAAATCAGAACAAATATAGTCTTTTTGAAATCACGTGATTCATTTCATGTTTAAGAGATGAATCACTCCAATTGACAGAAACATATTCACAGCTAATTAAAAACGTAATTGTGTGCACTTTAGCCATTTAGAGGAAGATGAATGTGAAATCATTAGGCATCCACTGAAAACCAGATGTTCATTAAATTATGTCTATACAAATGTCATTGTTCAATAGATTGCCAGAATATATGCTTACAGTAAAAAGCTGGGTAATTCATCCCATAAAGCGCTTTAATTGATTTAAGTCTGCAAAAATAACCCATTGCCTGCACAAATAAACCCTCACTGCAGCACAACACTGAAAAACCAGAGCTGACATGACAGTTAACTGTTATTTTCTCCATTTCTTTTTGTCGTTATATAGCTCATCTATTATTAATATCCATTTTAGAATCTACGATGAACTGTAAATGAATACCAAGTCTGATTAATCTTAAGAGAATAATCCAGTTGCCAGGCAATGTTGCTTTTGAATAAATAATATCTGTAACCCACTAATACTTATGAGTGTAATCTGCTTTTGATGCATGGTAATCACAGGAGAGACAAGGCGACATTCTCCTTCGCCTGGCCTCAGACAAAACCATCTCTGGAGAATGCAGCAATCATGCCCCAGTCTGTCTCTCTCTCAATTAGCCCCCACTGTGCAATTCATTGGGTTTGCTGTAACAGTCCCTTAACAATACTTACCCAGCCTAGTCATTACTCAGTTCTACAAGACAGGGACTGCCATCTGCATATTTGGGGGACATAATGTACGTCTGATAAAAATGATCCAAATCTGATGGCTCCTGATGAAGAATAAGAGACATAAAAATTTCCAAATTCCTCAAGCATAACTGAAAATGGTCTTGTCTGTTGGAGAAGCCACCTACATATTATTTCATTCTTTTTTTCCCTTGTCAACTTAAGCTCAGATGTTGGCCAAAAAACACAAAATCTCTGTTTGGACTGCCAAGCGGCAGGGACAGGCTGGAAAATACAAATCATCACAATGTCTTGCTTCCTTCTTCTTCTTTCTTTTTGATTTTCTTCCTTTTTCTGATACCAAAAAAAAAAAGCCTCAACTAACCATAAACTAGTTTATACAAATCTTATATGTATTTTCTGTGCTGAAAAAGGATAAAAATGCTATGCTTTAGAAGAGGGGTAAGAGTTGTTTCACTGGGAGATAAAGAGTCTGTGACCTTTCTTAAATTGGTACTCAACTCTATTCCACTCCTCTATATTTCCTCCTTTTATTCAACCGGTGAAGCCTTCATCTTTGTATTTTGAAAATTATTACGAGTTTCTGTCAGACATACCAGAAACCCACGTCACTGAGGTTTATGTACCTTTTAAAAGCCATGCTAAGTAATTGAGTGGTTTCAGTTTCTCTGAAGGCTTAACAACAGCCATCGGCTCTGCTTTCTACATTAGACAACTCATCAACTGGCGCAAGATTGCCCTAATGGCAGTAAATTTCTTGGCTTTCTTTGGAAGGAGGAAGAAAAACTGCAAAAGGGAGGAAGGGTGAGTTCAGTGCAGAGGATCATAGATTTGCAGATATCCTATAGTCATTTGTTTATTAAATAAAGATGTCTACATGTATAGCTTATATTTTGACTAATCTGCAATGATCGAAAAATGAACAGCTTCATACAGTTTTAATTACTCAAAAAACAAACTCTCTTCAGTTTTTATAATAACTGGAATGCATCACAGAGAAACCAAGTGTCTGGATTTCTTAGTGATTTATGCAAATCATCATTCTCTGTGTCACTGTTACTAAGATCCTAAATGTGTTGCCATCAAACGAGCCTGTAAAAGACGAGCTTTGACACCTTGCTCAAAGCAGCTGAATCGATCCATCACTCACTTCTCTCGTGGAAGCTGTGGGGACCCTTTCATAAGCATTCACTAGGTGGCAGTCTAGTAACATTAAACCTGCTGGCTGATATAAGCCTGCATGCATACATCTAGATAAGAGAGATGAGACGATAATATGGATTAACAAGATTTGTCTGTCTTACAGCTGTATCAGAATACATAATTTAATGTTGTGTTTTTTTTTTTTAAAAGTATAGTTTTATAACTGGTGCTTGTGACTATGGTGATCAAGTTTCTCTTTTTGTAGATCAGTGTTTGTCGATGTAGCTGTAATGGATGGAGTCTAGGCTACAGTGAGTGGGGGTGGTGGGTCGGTCCTTTTTTTTTCTTTTTTTTTCTTTTTTAAGTTTAAGGATCTGTAAATTGTCCAAGCTGTGTTCTTTCCTCTGATACCTATCCACCTGAAACTGCTGTTCCTACACTTCACTGAAGCAATTATAGAGAAGGACTTTGGCAGATCAATGAAATCCCCTTTAGATGAGAGAGCCATACAGGCATTTTGATCAATTCCAGATCAATTCCACTGTTTTGCGCAAACCTTGGCCAAATAAAAGTACGACTTCTGGTTGAGAACTAGCACTTGCCAATAATAATAACAACATCTCTGTCGATGGCTGCCGGTATCCGTTTCCTGGCTTTTGTCTGGCTACAGTATATTGTCTACACTGCTAGGCTTAGCACACACCTGCTGGTCTCTCAGTCTGTCTGTCTCCCCATCTTCCCTCTTCCGAATGTGAAATAGTGACAGGTGCTTGAATGCAGTCTGAGTTGCCAACTCACATCAAAGCTCTCAGTAAATTCTAAAAGTCGTCATTAAAGAGACTCTGCATGGCTAAATCTGACAAGACTAAGTACTGAGTGTAGTTGAGATGGCAGAAGATTGAATGATAGAGTAGCTGTAATTTCACACGAAATTCACTGTCACCGTACAGTATGTCCATTGTCAAAAATGCCATCAGTGTATAACTTTTATGGATTGCCATGATGTGATTAATTGGTCTTGATAAAAGCTGCACTCCAATGTTACACAGCCAGTAAGTTGTTTTCCATGTTTGACCTAACTGTATGTAAAAAGTCACATAAAGAAATTAATAAAATAAAAAAAAATTATATCCCAATCTAACCAACACAAAAGTCAACAGCTGCAAAATTTAGTCTGAGCAATGAAACCTAAATCAATTTTGGGCCTTTTTACATTAAAACCTGCTTTCTCCAGCTATTGCAGAACATTCTTATTGTACATTTTGCTGCTGTGAAAAAGGCCTTGTTAGCTGACTAAATCCTCATTTTAGTACTCCTATTAAATGTATGTTTTCCCCTATATGTTAACCCCCTGGTCATTTGAATCTCTGCACTCTTAACAGATTGAACATAACAACCACGAATGATGATTTCATGCACTCGAAATATAAACTCTGCTCTGATCACCACACAGACATGCAAGTGTTGCCTCCTCTCCAGTATACAAGGGGAGCACAGGCAATATTTGTAGAGTCAAGCATACTCATCCTGTACTTTGCACCAGAGCAAGTCGGGAGCTGTTAATACAATGTGCTGTTCCAGCTCTCCACAGCTTCATGATAATATATTTCCATCAGCTGAAAACAGGAAAAACACATCTGAGGCCTTTAATAATGTAGACAAGAGATCCACTTTGCCACACCCGCACAATGCGTCCAAAAATTAGAGTCAAATGCATGCATCTTCTGAAATAGCTTGGCTGCCAAGGCAGACTGAAAAATAAATATGTCAAATGTATTGGCGTTCTGTATGAATAATGGATATTCTAATACATCAGTATGTTGTATTGTATTGCAAAAGAGCCATATGAAATATACATCATCTAATTAGACGATGTTCTCGGACGTGACACAGCCTCTTTTTGATCAATATGTAATAAGATCTGGTATCAATTAGTAATGGTCGGGGGTAGAGATTTAGCAGCAAAAAAAAAAAAAAGGCAACTCTGAAGGTAAGTAAAATTGCAGTAAAATCGCTGCAGCACCCAGAATAAACAAATCGCACAATAAAGATTTAAAAGTACCATTTAGAAAGCAGAATATTGAAATCTTTAGATTTATGGCATCAGCTTGCTGTGGCTCAGCTAAAACCTCTCTATTGATCAAAGGAACTGTATCTGCCGGGCTTTCTGTTTACATCTACTCTACATATGTAAGATGACACCTGAAAAGGTAACACAGGATGCCAGGTGATTGTGGTATGGTGATAAATTCAGTGATTAAAAATACTGGCTTTATTTGTAGTTGGCATTCCATCTTTATTTTATAAGATCAGTTCAAACACTAAATTTGCAAACTTTCTTTCAGATTTCACAAACTGATTAACTTGTCATACATTATTATTGTGCGAGTTGTACACAGTCCACATTTCCAATTCAAACTCTCTGACTTTTTCTCTAAACTGGGAGATAAATCCTGAGTTATATGCGCATCTATCAATCCACTCGTAACAACAAGTCAGCCCAGCACAAGGATCTCAGACAGGGGGTATAGCAAAGCAAGATTGTGATCTAACCTGTTCTGCCGCTGGTGGCGGCGGCAGGCAGCCTATCTCTAACACGAGGGCAGTGCGTGTGCCTGCGTGTGTGTGTGTGTGTGTGTGTGTGTGTGTGTGTGTGTGTTGAGGGAAGTCACTGAAGCAAAGACAGAGCATGCACTTGAATGATTGAGGTTACCTGGGTGACCTCATAAACCAAAACCCATGGCAGTCTCCCAAGGTGAACGCTGAATTATGCCGTCATTAAAGGACAGGCCCAGTTGCCAAGGTTAGTATGTAAAGTATAATCATCTTCCTCCCCGTTCTTCCAGTCACTCATTAGTCCCCCTCATGGGCCAACAGAGATTATACCTTGAACTTGCTTGACTATCACTATCTGCCCACTGGGAATGGTCCGCTATGGGCCATTTATATCCCCTCCCACTATCGCCAGCGAGCTAGTCCTACAATTCTGCAGGTGCAGTGTCTGCATGTGCCTGCAAGAGTCTGAGTGTACTTGTGTGTGTCTTCAAGCCCACACTCGGCACACAGATCATCGAGTTTGTCCCATAAAAAATGAGGGATGCTTTGACTTACTGCTGCATTATGTCCCAATTTATAAAAGAACCACTGGGAAGAAGCCCACTGGCATTACAACAATTTGTTAGAATTAGGATCATTTGTTTTGTTTCCCTGGGCACTCTGTGCTGATTCAAATCCTTTGCTTCCAAAAACGTCTCTGGACCATTTTAAGTGCAACAATACCAACAATATCACATAAATATGTGTCAGCTGTAACGTCCCCTTTCAACTGTAAAAGATGAAAGTCTATTAAAAATCATGGTGGACAAAATATAACTGTATTGCAATCAAGCATGGACACTTTTGGTGCCCTTTATCACATTAGTATGCATAGAGATAGCCAGGTTTAATCAAACCCTGAGAGGAACCAAAGATTTTATTTTTAGAGGATCTCATATGCTGCAAAAAAATCAACGTGATCATTTATTAAAATTAATTTCACTTTGTCTACATGACATTAACCAGTAAAAAAACAAGTGTCATTCAAAGTCCAGGCAATAACTAAAATTACCAATTTGATTTTAATTAAGTGCTTTTCCCCCAATGGTACCTCTTTTTAATATTCAAAGGTATTAGTGTAAGATAAGTAATCTTGTTAAATACTGTAGCACTAATGTGAACAGACTGTTTATGTTAGTATAAAAAGCCATAGATAATGTTTATCCACTTTCCCATTTACTCTAGCCAATTGCCTGCTAATGTTGGTATCGGACGCTAAGAGAGGGTATTCATTTCGAAATTGGCAGTGACACTAAGCACACTTCAAGCTAAGAGTGCTTTTGGTCGGATGTACAGCTGCTAAAAAGTAACACATTCTGACTCAATTGATGTGTCTCCTTTGAGTTAGTCGTACACTGCCATTCCATTTAGTCAGCATCATTTGCTTTGTGTAAATGGTTTTATAACAACAGAGAGCTTGCGCATCAGGTAACCATTCTATTGTAGGTTTATAGCATCAGAGTCACTGACAGCACATTTCAATCCCTGAGAGAATAAAGATCTGCTTTGTTCATCTAAAGCTGGAAAAAAGCAAGGATGATCAAGATAACTTCATTTTTTTTTATTTTTTTTTTGCTGGACAGTGACTGGAAGCACCAAAGAGAGGGGGAGGAGGAGGAAAAGTGTGCCACATCAAATAATACAAAGCTTCATCATTATTGTAAAAGAGAAAAGTATTCACTGAAATCTTTCTTGTTGTCTATTTGAAAATGCTGTCTTGTGATGTAATATTAGTTGAAATGGAAAGGCGACTGACGGGTGTTTTGAGGCACCGACTACTCGTTCAGTGGTTCCAACAAACTTTGATATTCCGGTCTTTGAACATATTGCACATATATGTCTCTGCAGTGTGTGGTGCTGAACAGTGACTCTCAAAATGCAAAAGACTTGTTCTCTGAATTTCAGCTCTTATGTAATCATAAAAATGTACAGACCATTTGTAGCTCAGTGTTCACTTGCAGAGCCATTAGAAAGCAGCAGCAGCAGCAGCCAGCTCCCCAGATTCACTGATTCTCCAGTACTAGGGCTCTGCCTGTTGAACTCCACCAGAACACCTGGCAACCCACTTGGAATAAGAGTTAGTAAATCACCAACCTCTTTCTTTTGATTCGCTTTGCATTTCCAAAATTGAAAAGCACATGAAAAACAAACTGCAGGACTAAAATGCACCTTTGAGACTTTATTTGGAACACAGCTTCTACTAGCACATCTCAGAAAATTAGAATATTGTGACAATGTTACTTTTTTGTAAATGAATTTAATAAGGTAGGTGTTCATGTTATTTTATAGTCCTAATCATTATTCATTACATGTAAAGTGAACTAATTCAAGCCTTTATTTGTTTTACTTTCATGATTATGGCTTGCAACTTATGAAAATCAGAAATCCAGTATATCAGATTATTAAAATATTTCATTTTGAGTTTGAGCAAATACATTTTTAAACAGTATAAATACCATGTATCTCTCATTGTAGTTCAGTATCCGCAACCACAATCATGGGGAAGATTACTAACTTGACAGTTGTCTAGATAACGATCATCAACACCCTCGACAAGGAGGGTGAGCCACAGAAGGTCATTGCTAAAAATGTTCACAGAGTGTTGTATCAAAGCACATTAATGTTGACTGGAAGGGAAAAGTGGGAGAAGGTACACAAGCAACAGAGGTGACAGCGGCCTTTTGAAGGTTGTCAAAAAAGGCAATTCAAGAACTCGAGAGATCTTCACGAGAAGTTGACTGACTGAGGGTCCTCGTGACGATCTCTTGATGCACAGCCACAGTCAGTGCATCAAGATAGCTCTTGATGCACTGACACCAGCCTCAGTCAGTGCATTAAGAGCTGTCTTCAGGATTTTGTATTCCTGATATCAGGCGATGCCTGAACCGGAGACAACATCAGCGTTTGTGGTGTTCGGGAGAGTCGGACCAGTTTTCGATGTTCATCAAAAGACTAAATATGCAGTTTAGGATTATTTCAGACTCCTTGCCACTTTGTGTTCATTTCTTTGTTACATTTTTAGTGACCCCCCCCCCACACACACACACATTTATATTACACATGGGTCATAAAAGTATGGATATGCTGTGTCCCTGCATTCTGTCCTCCTACAGGGCCCGCTGTTAGTGTGTGTGTGTGTTTGTATTTATTTGTTTGTGTATGTGTGTAGGTGTTTTTTTGTCTTTCTGCTCCTACTTTCCTCGCACAAATCTCCAACATTGTTACATTTCAAGCACCTACACCTGTCTGCTCCCACATTCCAGCACATTTTACAGTCTGTCTTGCAGGAACCACTATATATTTTCTCACACAGTATTCTAGCTGTAAATCAGTGGTGGGACACAGCAGATAAATAACTTTACATGTGTGGTTTCTTATCCATCAACATGACAAAAAGATTATCTGATAAGAGAACCTCAGTGATGTTAGAAGAGAGAGACTTTTTCAGAACATGAGTCTGGTGCCTTTGTTGGATAGGACAGTGCAGACAGTAGGCAGGAGGATGGACTGAAAGTGAGGGGGAATAACACACAGGAAATGATCTGGGGCAGATTCAAGCCAGACTCTGCAGTGAGGACTCACCTGTTCAACCAGGTGAGCTACAGGAGCACCATCAATTCAGAGTCTGACAGTGAGTTTGAAGAGGATGGGATTGACAGTCAGTCCGCTCCAAAACAAAACCATCAGCAACCAGCAAGGGCAGAAATATGAATGTCAAAAAATGGTGAAGCCACCCCACAGAGCTGCCAGTGTGGTGCAACCAGGGCCAACATAAATGGTGGTTGTGCTGAACATAAGATCTTATTTTAAACTTTTCATCCCACATGGACCCTAGAAAATCGTCCATATCAGGAAATGTTCCCTGATTTAAATTCCGTTCTAGAGCCAGATATTTATTCAAAATAAACATGTTTTTTCCCACTCATATTTTGGTTATGATTATTTTTTTCCCATTTTATCACAAAAATGAGCAGACTTTTATTCACAAATACACTCTAACTGAAGTAACTACTGAATATTAAGCATATACATTGTCTGCATTGGAACTGAGATCAAGTAAGCATTTGTTAAGTATTTTTACATAAATTATTATGTGTGGATTGATTAAATAACACACTAATGTGGTGGATCCACCAGACCCATCAACATTGGCTGAATAATGAAAGAGAAGAAGAACTGGACTGTTCCTCAGTGGTCCAAAGTCCTCCTTTTATATGAAAGAAAATTTTGCATTTCATTTGGAAATCAAGGTCCTAGAGTCTGGATTGAGAGTGGAGAGGGACAGAATCCAAGGTGATTGAAGTCCAGTGTGAGGTTTCTGCAGTCTGTGATGATTTGGAGTGGCATGTCATCTGCTGGTGTTGGTGGTGGTTGGTCCACTGTGTTTTATCAAATCCAAAGTCAACTCAGCCATCTACCAGGAGATTTTAGAGCACTTCATGCTTCCATCTGCTGACAAGCTTTATGAAAATGCTTATTTTCTTTTCCAGCAGGACTTAGCACCTGCCCACAGTGCCAAAACTGCTACGAAATGGTTTGCTGACCATGTTATTACTCTGCTTCATTGGCGAACCAACTCACCTGACCTGAATCCCAAAGAGAATCTACAAGGTACTGTGAAGAGGAAGATGAGAAACACCCGATCCAAAACTACAGATGAACTGAAGGCTGCTATCAAAGCAACCCGGGCTTCAGTAACACCTCAGCAGTGCCACAAGCTGATTGCTTCCATGCCACACAGCAGCACTGCAGCAAATTGTGTCAAAGGATCTCCAACCAAGTTATGAGTGTTTAAATAAACATACCTTTTGTAAATCCTCTTTTGATCTGAAATATTCCAATATTCTAATTTGAGATGTCGTATTTCTGATTTTCAAGGGCTTTATCTAAGCCATAATCATCAAAACAAAATATAATGAGGACCTTTTTCACAATATTTTGTTTGTTTTAGATGCACTAGTAGTTTCTGACAATGTGTTTGTTTACCAGGTGGCTAAAACACAGCCCTAACCCTAACATCACCACTGAGAAATAATACATTTTAACAGGTTAATCTGTTACACTTAATTGTAAGGACTACAGCTGTTTCTACCTACTAACCTACACAGTGTACATGTGTGCAGAATGTCCCTGGCAGTGTTATTAAGACAGCTGAGACTGATGTCAAAATTATGTTCTTTACTTTCCTGTAAAGGTCTTTGCTCATCTTATCTCCATGCATTTGTACAGTGTCATATTGCCTTGGGATAAATGTGAGTTTCACTCTCAAGGTGAGACAACAGCTTCCTTAAATATGTCTTCACCCTAGTTCACCCAAAGCAACTATGAGTTGGTTACATTCTCTTGTGGTTTAGCTTTAACATTACATCAGATTGCACTCTTTCTGAACACGCCCTAGAACTATTGCCATCAGCCTTTAATAGGACCATACTTCTTTAAATGGCTGAGGCCACTGGCTTCATTCAGTGCTGCACTGATACTTTAATCTGCAGTATCTGTCCCACTATACCTAAGGGGGCTTCCTGACCCCACGCATTGCATCAAATCCCAGTTGACACAGTGCATTAGGTCAGCCAGTAATGATTTGCCACTCCAATCCTATCCTTAGCAGAAGCTGGCCAAGAACGAGATGGCTGTGTCTTGGCCAGTATTCTGAACTTTCAAAAGTGCATTAACACTGAAAGCCTGTCATACAACAAGTTTCTCACTAACATCCTTTAATGCTAAGCACAACCCTGCAGAAGCCCTGAAACACTGTGCAGGTAAGGCTGATGAATCGACAGGGGAATCGAGCACAAATCTCCTCTAACCAGAATGCAGTGAACAATACTTGATGCCTGAATATCTCTTGAGGAAAGTGTACAAACAACTGTAGGAGGATCCCATCTTCTTGGGACAAATTATACAACCTCTCTGTCACTGTCCCTGCCATACTTCCAGGTGGGAGGATTGACTGCATTGTACGTATGTGTTAGGGCTAAAGGTAAAGGAGGTTCTGCATTCTGTTTTAGGCACTATTCAGGCCTACCCTTTTTAATGTGACACACTTTCACAAAAGGTATACAAAACACTTTTTGTAGAGGCCAAAGCAAGTAGTCACACCATCTTATTTGCTAGTGACTTGAGAAATGAGTCAAATGTGCTTGAAAAGGCCTGAAGGAATTGCGCTTAAATGGTATTAAGGAGTGTAAACACAGAAGGAGACTAGCAGTGATGTGGTGGCTCAGTTGTTGCAATGACAGGCAAAATAACAATTACCAATGCTCTATGGGTGGGCCAGTGACTGAAGTGACGGAGAGTGAAGGATGGCCCTGATGGACATATTACTGGGGCAGAAATATACACTGCTCAAAAAAGAATTAAAAGAACACTTTTATAATCACAGTATAGAATCAAGTCAATTAAACTTCTGGGATATTGACCTGGGCAGTTAAGTAACAGAGGGGGTCATTAATCAGTTTTAGTTTCATTAGTGTCAATGAAATAAGCAACAGGTGCAATAGAGGGGCAACAATGGGACAATCCCCCCAAACAGGAATGGTTTTACATTTATAGGCCTCTGAAATTTTTGTTCCCACCTTATTGTTTCTGACTGCTTTTTCACTAGTTTTGCATTTAGCTAGGGTCAGTGTCACTACTGGTAGCATGAAGCAATACCTCAACAGAGGTTGCACAGGTAGTCCAACTTTGGCACAGTTAAGTACAAAGTGATGGCTGACAAGGAAATCACTGCTTACGTGAAGGGGCCTTCAGGATTCTTAGAAGGATTTATAAAAAAAATGACCACTTGCATATGAAAGTATTCCCTAAAAAGTAAATTGCCTACTGCACACGGTCATGCCATCCAGACACAGTGGGTGATGAGAGGGTTAATGTTTATCCACATTGTTGATGCAGACCACAGTGGGATGTGAACCAGGCATTCCAGACTGCAGGCTCTTGAGTACCAAGAGGCTTGAAAGGTCAAAGGTGCAAGGATCAGTGCCTTTTTTTAATTGGTCACGCTGGAGATAAGGGCTCCCTTATCATGATCCTTGGTGTTTGCAGCTTGCTTGTAGTGAATGGTATGGGAATCTCACTGATTTATTGTTAACCAGCAATCCTGGGGGGGTTGATGAAGACATTGCCTGTCCTGCGGTCAAGAATCAGAACTGTTTGTTCTTCAACAGGTGTGGTCCAAATGTTTTGGTACAATTCCACTTAAAATTCCCAAATGTTCTCCAAAATGTGTTTTTTTTTTAATCTTTATTTTAATTTTTGTTTTTTTTACTAATGTACATTCCATATTTAATATAACAAAAGCTGATTTTTTAAAAACATGCTATTTTTAATAGCACAACAAGTGAAAATGGCAAAGACAAAAATCATTTTTTTGATCACTGTAATCAAGTGCTTCTCAACTGGCAATTTGTTCCAGTGTTCTTTAGCCAACTGTCTTTTCCCAACTGCAAATTTCAGCTTTTCGCCGCATGTTCATTTGGATTAACATCAGGACTGCATACCACTTCAAAAGAGTTGGATGTTTTCTTATGTATCTTCATACGGTTCATTATCCTCTTGTAGTAGCCAAGACCTCAAAATGAGACAGGGTTCTTTGACACTGGGCAGTATGTTTCACCCCAGAATGCCTTGATAATCCTCTGATTTCATCCTGCCCTGCACAGTTTCAACTCCCTCTGTGCCAGTCACAGAATCCCATATTAAGTGAGTCCTCTGTTTAAAGTCCTATGTTTTTTTTCCTTTGAAAGATTATTTCTCTTCTGCTGTAAACACAGAGCTAATCCAACTCACCAAGATGCTCCAGCTTTGTTTAATTTGTACAAAGGACATTTTCCTTGAAATCTTTTAATTTGAAAACATTTTATTTATTTTTTGATTTTTAGCTTTTTCATGTTTCTAGTTCTTTTTCGTTGTTTATTTTCTCCAACTTTTTAAAGAAGTCTCATTCAGAAAGCAACATACAGTTGATATTTGAGGTCATCTTTTATCTGATTTAAACTTTTCCTCGACTCTTTTTCTACCATTTGAAGTATCCTTCTGTTCAATCTGGGCTCAGTTTTACTCTTGCAACCACATACCTGAAGGTCAGTTCAGTACCACAGATGTGCTAATAATATTAGCACCTGTGGTCAGAAGAATCACCAAGCTGCTTGGAAAAGGTCTTGTAGCCTTTCCCTTGACCACGCTTGACAAGTTTTTATTATTTTGTGCAGTTACACTTTACAGTAAGTGCTTTGAAGCAGGATGTTATACTTAATATGTTATACTCGAGTACATCACCATATATAGTCAACACTTGCTCTGGCAACATACACACACATACATACTGCACTCACACACAGAAAGTGGAGAATTTTTGCAAAGATTAGCAGTTGGGAAGCAGGGTTCAGGAGTCCCAGTTTGGAAATGGCTGCCAGGAAAACCACGACGCCACCGTGACACTAGCTTCACCAAAGGACTTTCTCTACTATCTCTTAATTCTCTTAACTTAAATCATTCAAGTATTTACTTATAGATCCAGTGAACCATAGTGCCATTTTCCCACTGACTTCTTTATAAGTGCAAAGTTATTTTTTTATTTTTTTGCAATTTCAATATCTTTCAGGAGAACAGTGCATTACAGTAGCAACCTTTTGGCCACAGTGGTAATTTGAGGAAATGTCTGGAACTCTGCTGCAAAGACCATAATATTTCTTAGCACCTAACATCAAATGCTTCAAGGCAAAGAAATGCAGTCAATTTTGCTTACTTAAATGTAAGAATTTGAGTCTCCCAGCAGAAGACACACACGTCGCATTGCGCATTTGAGTTACAGTCAGCTGATTTCAGTTTGTGTGCAGGGAGAAGGAAAATGGTGGAGCAGTGCAAAATTTTTGAGGAGAGGAGCCGTGAACATTAATTTATTTTATGCACAAAAGGACAAGAGTGCAATGGTAAAATGCAAAGTGCATCCAGAATAGAAACAACTTCACTGCTACAGTACAGGCTTTTCACGAGCATCTCCATAGACAGCACGCAAACACAAAGTAGCGAAGAACTCAGAGTGGTGTTTAAATTGAGTGTATGCTGACCCCAACCAAGCAGCCAAAGCCTGAGCTTCAACAGTAAACAGTGGCATTGATAAGCCTTCGAACTTGTAGTATTGTAGCTTCCATTTCTACCCACACCTGTTTCTACAGTAGAATTGCAGTTATGTTCGCTGCACTGCTCTATGGGCTGTTTTATGTTCATTTATTTATTTATTTTCTTTCCTATGCTGTGGGCATTGTGTTCATGCTTGTGTGTATCCTGATTTGAATAGGGATTTGTGTCAGTGTGTGGGACTGTTTATAGGGAGAAATTGCATATTGCAAGGCATCACTTTTTCATAGTAACAAGTAGTGTGCAATACATTACTTTTTTGGGGCCATAACACTTGCTGTATAGGTGGAATCCCGCCCCCCAAAAAAAACCCAAAACAAAACAAATCAACAGTCCATCACCACGGGGGCTAAGACGGCTGTCTTATTATTTTGTAGAAATGTGTGATTAGATTTCCACTAAATCTATTCAAATTACAAAGGCATAAATCCTAAAAATAAAAACACATTAATAATTATCCAGTTAAGTTGCTGGCAGTTCACTGGAGAAGCTCATTATGAGAAATATTTTAGAAAATAATAATTTTGGTCCAATTTAACATCTAAACAAGAGCAAATAAGCTCCCAATTATTTTTCACAATTGCTTCAACTTTCATTTCTGACCACAACACTTTTATTTTGTCTGTGCTTTACAGAGTTTTAATTTAGGGAATTTTCTCTACATCACAAAAGGACAAATACATTCCCATCTATGTTTCATTTCAGTGGGTGTAGATTTGTAGAGTCTTTGGTACCTGGGTCATGCCAGGTTGCCAGCTCTTCTCTGCTCAGCTGCTAAACCAAAAGAGCAACAAGAACTGGTAAACTGTGAAAGGTCACTGCCCCTTAGGCCAAACAGGGAGAAAGCTCAGAAGGCCATGCCAGTCAACCTGCTGCTGCTGATGTGTGGAGACAAGAAAAGAGTTATTGTTAATAATTCCAAGAGTTATTGTTGCAGCAGCCCTGAAAGCTTCCAGGTGTTTCCAGCAATGCTGTGGTCCTGTTATCAAGATAGACCGTCATTAAAGCTCAGCTGGGGACATGATTGAGATGCAAGAGATGCGAAAAAGATCCTGGTTTAAGGTTATAATAGTCTTGGAGTTTACATTATAGTTTAGTTTTATTTCATTGTAACTTTTTTCTCTATAATTCAGTTAGTTTTCAGAGTGGGTTTTGCTCATTTTTGTTTTCTTACTTCATGTTTAGTTTTAGATTAGTTTTCATTAGTTTTAGTATTAGTTTTAATTTTTTAATACTTTGTCAGGTGCAAGAGTAACTACTGTGTAATAAGAACTCAACAAAAGATACCATTTAAAAAATTGTATTCAACATCATGAGACATTAACAGGGAGAAACACAAACTCCAAAACCCAGTAAACTCTACAATAAACTTCAGCATCAGTGCAGTAGATAAACAACACCTTGCATGAGGCGCGTAACAGAACGCAGCAAAGGTTTGACGAAAACTAACTGAACTCTTTGAAGGAATCAATGCTCAAATACAGCTTTCCAAGGCTGTGTGTGTGTGTGCTTGTAGCTGTTTGGGTCACACAGTGGTGTGGACATCCCAGTTTCAAGACATAAATTTATCAGTGCACTCCTCCCGCTTGCGGTGTATTAACTAGCAGTTTTTTTTTTCCAGTGAAAACAGTGCATTATGGTTGTCACCTTGCTACATGGCTGCGATGCTGGTTCTCTGACGGAGCTGCTCAGATAGCTAACGTGGTTGGACAGATTTCTGCGCTGTCTTTGCAGGGCCTAGGTACACAACCTACATTAAGTGGCCGACATTTATGCTTGTGTGAGCTTCATTATGTGTGTTAATTACCTTGTGGTCGTGTGCCGGTGTTTTATATGTGGTGCCGGCATATTTGTCTGTTTTTCTTTTTTGTCCATTTCTTGACAGGTGCACATCAGGTTATGTCGTAGGTTACTGCATAGGTTCAGAGGGTTTTCTGTAGCCGCCTTGTATGTGTTTCTCAGGTGGACTCTGAGGTTGGTGGGGGTTTTCCGCTTGAGAAGTGTTCCATACATTTTGTCATTATCCACAACAAGACACTTGCTATCGTACTGAAAGAAATCCCATGTAGTACTTTCTCCCAACTTTTGCTGTTGTGATTATTTTCAGACTGGCACGGTGAGCAGACACACACACAATGAGGTGCTGGATGGCGCCCCAAGCTAAAACTGCTAGAGCGTAAAAAAGGTGATTTCATATGAATCCACAAGGCTTTTAAATAAACTGACAAACACGTAAAGGAAGGGCATTTTATCTATAATTTCAATACGTTTTAGTTTGTTTTGTAAACACACTGCAGTTTCGGTTAGTTATCGGTTTTCCTTTTAATTACCATTTTTACTTATTCGGTTAACAGAAATCTTTTTTTTTCTCCAATTTCAGTTTTTGCTATTTCATTTGCCTGACTGCCAAGGTTTAAACATGAAAAAGAAGTTGTGCTATGTGCAGGGACAGTCTCCAGCACACAGGAAAATATGAGCGCACGGAGAGGTGTTGGTAGGTCTGCCACCGGCATGTTTAGTTCATCATCTCTGTTAGACAACCAGGATGGTTTCCCATTAGACCCATCACAAGATCCAAAATGTTAAAAAAATAAATAAATCACTGGAGTTTCAGTACTGTCATTAACAACCATGCAGAATTTGTAATTTGTGGCTCCCCATTCTCTGAAGCTGTGAAGCAGCTCCAAACCATAACATTTTGACTACCAGGCTTCATATTGCTTCAACTCCTTATATTCTAACTGAAATCATTCTAATAGAATTGAAAACTGTCCAGACTTAAAGAAAAACACGCTGATCAAAGAATAAAGCTCTTTCCCAGACACAAAACAGCAGTATTAAGTGAAAGTTTGAGTTTGTGAGCCAAACTCAAATGTGGCACATGAGGTCAGGAGAGTGAATGGGAGTATTATAAGTTTTTTGCCAACATTGTTGACGATGTTGTGCATAGTGAATTTGTATCCCAGGTTCAGGCAAAGTTATATTGCAATATCCTCAGACATCTGAGGAAGGGCGTGCCAACCCAATCTTCCCTCATTACCTGACCTGCTCAGCAGTTTTGGCTCCCCAGGAATTTGTCTTCTTCTCAAAGATGAAATACAAGTTTAATAGTAACCATTTTTACTCAGAGGACAGGATCTTCCATGCATTGCGCATGCAAGTAGTAAGAATGGGACAACAGGAAGGCAGGAAGACAACAGGAAACTGTCCAGAGGCGTGCAGGATGAATACCTTGAATGGGAGATCAGCCAAATTTTAATCAGTAATGGCTGGTGCTTTTTATGCATGAACTTTTCATTCTTAAATGTAGGTATTTTGTGAATACTGTGGTTTTGTAAAGCTCAGAATAGTTTGTTTAAAAAAACTGAGTACCCATGATATACATTTAAAAATAAAGGTATTAGTTCTGTATAATGATACAGACATTTGTCACTTAAACTGACACTTCTGTCTTCTCTGCTGGGTCTAAAGTTTAAATATTGACCACAAAAGGTATTAGAATTCAACTTTTCTTAAGTTGACTGTTGACTGACTGATGGCATTATTTTATTAATGATTTTTTTCACTGAACTTTGCATTGTGCTGACACCAGAGATGGGGTAGCTAAGCTTTGAATTAAGCCCCAAATCCCTGGCTGGCAGTCTGCTCATCACCATTACTTATTCACCAGAAATAAAAACGGGGCTTCCAGTGTGGTAGCGGCTCTCTACATACACTATATCCTCCAAGTCCTACCTACCTGTTATAATCCTGCATAATGGAAAAGTGGAATGTCACCTTGTGTGAGAGGCAGCTGATCATCTCAGCGAGCAGAAAAAAAAGTCATTTAGCACAAGTGCAGATCACATTTAATTAGATGAGAGGATTTAAATTGCCATGCATCAAACACTGCCGCTGACCAAAACGGAAAGAACTTGGGCCATGGGCCAGATTCCATGAGCTCTTCCATAACCCATCAAAATCCCCTGAGCTACAGGGGGTCAATAAGTCAGAACACAGCCGTCTTAATTAACAATGACCATAGCTAGGAGGTGCCCAGAATTTCAATGCCCGCCACCAGCATTCCAGTGAAATATGGAGGAAATCTACAAATTAGCATTTTTGTTTATTTCATAGCAAGATTTTGCTTCAAAGGTCTGTGCAGGAATTTACCATTAAGAATCCTCCTGGACAACACCGTCAGCTGAATATTCTTCTTTCTCATTACATGTACGAGATTGATATCTCCATAAGGCGTCTCAGATAAAATGAGTCTGATGCTTCGAGTTCACTAATGATTCCAGTGCAGGTATGGTGGGGTAATATTTTTTATACATGTTAACCTGTCAGTGTGGGTGAATGTTTTCACCATTTAGCTGCCACCTATTGTTGAGGAGTGATTTCACTTTCATTATGTTTCACAAAGACATCAATAATGGCCACACAGCTGTCAGGGTCCATTAAGACCCATCTACATAAGGATGGGAGCAAATATTCATCAGCATATCAGTTTTCTAGGAGCGGCTTGGTGAAACAGATTGGAATGACACTAAGATGAACTCCTCCTTGAATCCATTGTGAGACTGGGAACTGCAACACTGGCTCAAGGTAAAATATCACCCACACATGTATGAGTTTGAATGGCGTACATGTACACACACACACACACACACACACACAAACCCATCTTTACAATGAGACAGTGTGGAAAAAATATGGTTTGCTGATTCCCTGGGTGTTTAGTATCTGCTCTTTTATTATTATTATTTACAAAATAAATCACTTATTTGAGGGCATAAATGTGCTCAAAACCTTTTTCTGCACACGTCAAGTCTGTTGCAAAATTGTGTATTTTATGGGTCTCGGACATGGATGACGCAAAAGGTCTCCATAATGCCCCTACTAAAAGGCAAGACAAAAGACAACCCCCATCACTGTATTTCATGTACATTACATGTAAAAAATTAGGTAGACAAATGTAACATAACAAGATGCGCCCCCAAAAATCCTCTTGGAGCCATGCCCTAAACCCAACAGGAAGGCCAATACTTAGAATTTAATGGGAGACTTTGTTGCCATTTTCACAATTTCCAGGGGTTGTACTTTTTCGAACTACTTCTAGGGTCTTAATGGGATCAACTTCATATTTGGTCAGTTTCAACTACAGACCTTGACCATGTAAGATTCCAAAGCATTTGAGTTTTTATCAAAGGGTGTGTCCGTGGTGTCATGGCAAATTTTGATCATTTGCCATAAAATTTAAAATTGATGTACACACATATATTGTGCAATCTGGCCCAACTTCTCTTGTTTGATAAGGGTCTGACCCTGAACACATGTATATGGCAATATAAAATAATAGTCACAGCACCACCTAGTAACAGCAGGAAAAGATGTGGCGTACACTTTGTGGTACCACTTCAAGTTGGTTGACCAGAGCCATCAAAAATTTGGTCAGGAAAGCCTTAAGAAATTGGTGGGGTTTTTTTGTTTTTTTTTTTGTCAAATGGTATGACCCTGGCATCATGGCGAATTTTGACATTAATCCATGAAGCACAAACTTGCTGTAACTCAAATACACATTGTACAATCTGCCCCAATCTTGACATGTTTGATAAGAGTCCCAACCTGAATGTAGGCCAACGGTCAACAATAGTTAGAGTATCTCCTAGTGGGAACAGGAAATGTCATATTTTAGACTTGGATGTGCTCCTTCTCATAGGTTGAAAGCATCCACTGTGAAAGGGGTTTGAATAAACTTCAGACATTGATGATGCTTTTGTGTGAAAATTGTGAGCTTTCATTTTATTCACCATGAAACAAGAAGTTGTTCTTGAGGGGCTAGGAAAGTTTAAAAAGTTATGAAACTTGGCACACACCTCCAATGATATGAAGCCTTTCATGTTTTATGGGTCTTGCCAATGGATGTGGCAAACTGGCTTCATAGGTGCCACCTGCAAAATTCCATCTACCGGTATGTGTCTAAAATTTGGTAGCCTTATATCCCAGGACTTGGAAAAAAAAAAGGAGTCATACCCTAAACCTAACAAAGAGTTAGCCATTTTGACTTTAAGATGCATTTTTTCAAAAATTGTTTTATGTCAAATTGTCCACTCTGTCCCAAACTTCACATGCTTGAAGGGAGTCTAAGTATGGAGACCCCTACATGCCAATAGTACAGTAGGTCCCACGCATAGTGCCACCTAGTGGCAACAGGAAATCAGCAATAAGTGATAAACATCAACCGATGTATATGCAATGTTCATTGTGGTTTTCACACATAAAAAGCAACAACATGAGGTATAATTAGTAGGTGTTATCCAACACTAACTAGTGGACAAAAGAAGTCATAAGTAACTCAATTGTCTAACAGCCAATTACAGTTCTGGGCACAGGACATCCAAATGACTGTAAGAAATGTCCATACTGCATCATGCCCCAGCAGCAGTGCTACTCGACTGCAACACACACCAAGGTGCAAGGGCCCCATCACTGCTGCTTGCAACTTTAAGTGATTATTGCTTTTACTCACTAATCTTACGCTGGCTCATCAAACTGCCAAAACAACACTGGCACAAAACAAACAAACAAACAAACAAAAGCAGGAAATCTGAATAAAAGAAAGTTTAACAAAGGAAGGCAAAAATAAAACAATGTAGCACCAAAAACTAAAAAACAAAACAAAACT
>JAMQGT020006199.1:0-59345 GCA_024447675.2 Pterophyllum scalare | reverse complement strand
ACGAATTTTAGCCGCATTTTGGACTTCGTTTTTGGCGACATTAAAATACGTAATTTTTCGCCAGACCTGACCTCTCTGCAAAAATTGGTGACTTTTTGTGCATGTTTAGTCAGGGGTCACTTGCAACTGCGTCCCATGCGACCTTGGGGATTTTTGTGCATTTTTGGGTTTTTTTTTTGAATAGTGATTCCAATAGGCTCCTCGCCGACCCTTGTCGGCTCGGGCCCAATTACTGGTCACTTTATTAGGTACACCTTGCAGGCATGCTTCCTGTTGAGCAATGAGAAGATTGGTACAATGTGGTCAGAAAGGAATGGACATCGTCAGCAACAATGCTCAGTAGGCTGTGCCATTTAAAAGATGATCAGCTGGCAGAGTATTAAGGTGACTGAAAGTATGTCAAGGAAATATCCCCCACACCACTACACCACCACCATTCCGAACCATTCATACAAGTCAAGATGGATCCATGCTTTCATGTTGTCTACACCAGAATCTGACCCTGCAGCAGGAACTGAGACTCATCAGACCAGACCACCAACCAGTCTTCTATTTTCTAACACTGGTGACGTCATTCAAACTCATTTTGAACCTCAGCAGGTTGTTCATAGTCATCACCTTTTAAGCTTTTGCTTAGTTTGTTGACATTATAGCTTTGGTTTACAAATCAAGCCATCAGCTAGCAACTGTTTGTTTGACCTCAAGTTTTGAGCTGCTCTGAAGATGGTGACATTTACACCATGGCTATATATGGTAATCCAAAAAAGTACAGTACACCCCATGGAAATGATTGGCTTTAAAATATCAGCAGATGTCATCGTTAGAGAAAAGGTTGCATATGAGAATGAGCTACCTTCAGCTGGACCCTTGCTCACACGTGGTCAGCATGGCAGGTAGTGCTGCATGTTTGATTTAGCTGAATTTTACACTTCCCCAGAGGGATTTGTGTCCCCTCCCAGATTCAAACTGGAGAGCTTTTGCTTGTTAGGCAAATGTGTAAACCACTACACTATGGAGCCAGGCAGTTGTCTGTCAGAACTTCACCTTTCAGACAGATGGTTTTCTTTGTTTTCAGAGCACGAAGACCTTGTAACTAAACATTTTCGCCAGAAGATGGCGCCAATGTACATTAAACAAGTCAAGTTCTACCCCAGCGCTCCTTAATGCAGGTAGAATCAATTGGAAGCCAATTGCCATACTTTCAAACTTAATAGAGTGTCTGGCTTTACGCCTACCTTTACGCCCACATCCAATACTCATTTAACGTTTCTTAAGAGATCAGAGTATGCTGGTGAAAGGTCTATGTAGCCTACATATTATCCCAAGTCCTGATAAAGTTAGAGCACTGATAGCACTGTCATGTCAAACATTTAATTCTAAGGATTTAGAATGTCATAAAGGTAGAGACGCGTCAGTTTCCTATAGGAGTATTGTAGTGAGTTTAAGTGAGGGCACTTAGCTGAAGTAAACGGCAAGGGAGGGGGAAAGTGCGCAAGGCTTTGGAAATAGGCACACATGCAGTCGACCACTGCAAAGTGTTAAACGCGGGACAGACAGGGTTTAGCCCACACCACTCTTCCTCTGTCCAGGAGAAGACCCAGAATCTCTACTGTGAGACGGTCACACTCATCAATAATGTGAAAACCAGACGGAAAGGTTTGTCAGATGTTTAAACCGATCGTCGCTTCATTACACACACGTGCCGTCTTTCTTCAACATTGTCACACAGTTTACAGTCAGGTTACAGTACGCTATCCACAAGGATACCTGGAGTGAGATGCGGCAATGTCCCGAGGAATATGCCCACGCGTAAACTCTGTCGGATGCTTTTGGATTTTGTCGCTGCTCACATTTGTCGTGAAAGTGATCGACGTGGGCGCGTACAGCTGTCATGAAGTGAGGACCGTTTTCCAGCTGCACCAGATCGGGCCGCTGAACCGTGTACCGGAGACACCTGTCACAGGTGAGCAAGTGGGTTTGGCACCCATAGCGAGGAGCATTTTGGCTGAAGCGCACTGTAAGCATCACATATCTTGGCAGAAGCACAGCTTTTTACCTTAAAACACAACCAAGTCACGACAACAAAGCAAACACCATACCGAAAGGTGTACATGACGTGCTGTGAAATCAACTAAACCTTTAGCTTTAATGAATGTCCACTCCTGAAATCGATTACATGTTCTTATAAAACGCACACGTGGCTCATAAAAGTTCAATAAAGTGACGGCAGCTAGCAGGTTTATTGCTATTTGACTTTACTTATCTCATTTTTTAACATGCTGGTCATAGTGATAGTGATAGTTGGGGGAAACTAATATTTTTTGACCACATCAAGTGTATATAATGGTTTGATGGGATTGGGCGTCCATTTTCCCAAAAGAGTTTCTAAACAGTGTAAGATTCTGCCAAATCTGAAATGATCTTAATGGGAGTGAAGTGTGTCTGAATTTGTTTGTAAGTTCTATAAGTGTGTAAATCAAGTATCTGTCTGTCATTGTGCAATCTTGGGTGTATGTTTTCTTCCCAGAACATATCTCTCAGTTTTTATGTACACGCTATTCTTATAAGTCTGAGTCCTGTCTGATATTAATTTTCTCTATAATTTGCAGGTCCACAAGCCATCCATCTTAGACAGGGTTTTTTGAGCTACAGCACATCTGGTGTGATGCAAATAATATCATATGATGATACAGTTGAAACGGTGATTGATTTGAAATCTCTAGACTGATTTGCCGTTATTACAGAGCAACGCACATTAGTCTTAAAGCCTATGTGCACATGCACTTAGAAGCAGCACTTTCATACGAATAATTTCTCTACCGAGTCACAGAGGTTTTCTGTGCCTTTGCTAACATGATTCTTAATTTTGTCCAGTGTTAAACTTTTCTCTGAGCAGTGCTTGAAAGTAGTTTTAAATGTCTTAAAGGTTTTATGGTCTGTGCTTTTTATGTCATTTTATGAGGTAAACACTGGTTCAAAATCTGTTTGTGGAGACATTTATAGGCAAGTTTAGAAGGTAATCCAGGCGACATTGGTAATTTTGCTTTAAAGTTTATTTTGTAAGAATAGTGTGAAACTTTGTTACTATTAATAAAGAATGGTGTTTATTTTAAGTTAAGCCAATTTGTTGCCATACACATTCAAGGCCACTTTATTAGGTATGCCTTGCTAATACTGGACTCCCTTTCACTTCAGAACTGCTTAATTCTTCATAGCATAGATTCACCAAGGTGCTGGAAGCATTCTTCAGACATTTTCTTTCACATTGATATGACAACATCACACAGTTGCTGCAGATTTTTTTTTGACTGCACATTCATAATGAAAAAAATCCCGTTCCAGCACATTCCAAAATTGCTCTGTTGGATTGAAATCTGGTGACTGTGAAGGCCATTGGAGTACAGTGAAATCACTGATGATTTGAGCTTTGTGACATGGTGTGTTAACCTGATGGTCATAAAGGGCTGGATATGGGTCATCAACAATACTCAGGTAGCCCATGGCTATTAAACAACACACAACTGGTACTAAGGGGTCCAAGGTGTGCCAAGAAAACATCCCTCACACCATTACATCACCACCACCACCAGTCTGAACTGTTGAAACAAGGCAGGATGGATCCATACTTTCATCCTGTTTGTGCCAAATTCTGACCCCACCATCTGAATGCTACAGCAGAAATTGAGACTCATCAGAGCAGGCAGCATTTTTCCAATCTACTGTTATCCAGTTTTGTTGAGACTATGTAAATTGTAGCCTCAATTTCCTGTTCTTAGCTGACAGGAGTGGCACCTGATGTGGTCTTCCGCTGTTGGAGCCCATCTGTTTCAAGGTTCGATGTGTTGTGTGTTCAGAGATGCTCTTCTATACCTTGCTTGTAACAAGTGGTTATTTGAGTTACTGTTGCCTTCCTATCAGCTCAAAGCAGTCTGGCCATTCTCCTCTGACCTCTGGCATCAACAAAGCATTTTCACCAGAGACCTGCCACTTACTGGATATTTTCTCTTTTTCAGACCATTCTCTGTAAATCCTAGAGATGGTTGTGTGGAACTGTGCAATGATGATGATTCCTCATGATAGTTCTTGACCAGTCTTAAGCCCACTTAAGGCCTCATGAGTCATTGTCATTGTAAGACACTACAAATTTATGACATTAGTGCTAATAGTATGTGATACTATTAATATTATAGCACTGTTGTTATTGCTAAAATAGTTGTAATACCTGGGTGCTGCAGGTCACATCTTTATCTTGTCATTTAAAAAATTGATATGTTCTATGAGCAGAGGTGACCAGACTTTGGCATAAGACATCTGTGTATTGCTGCAGACCAGAATGCTCAGTGCAGCACTTGCATGCAGGCTGATGGCAGCTTAAGTATCACCCAGTTTGAGTCTGCATACTGTAACTGGGAGAAGAGCAACTGATAGCCAAGTGGTAAACATACCAAGACGTGCATCCAAACCACTTGATATGTTTGTTTAGCAGGGTGTCACTATTAGCAACAGAGATTATTCCTTTGCAAGCAGTAGTTAGCTCTTAATGACAACGGAAGGAACTTCCAAGCATGTCAGCAGCCTGGAACAAGACTTCTGTGACACATTTTTGCACACTCAGCTGCTCAAAGAAGCTATATAAACACCTCATTCTGCCATTTCAGCATAAAAAGACAGTTATACAGTAAAATGTGAATGGCATGTAATGTTCTTTCTTTTTAACTGTAAGATTTTTATTTTTAAGGTACAGTTATGTCTATAGGAATAACATTTTTGTAGAATGAGACGGTTATAACTCCTTAGTCTGGCCTATAAGTTAATAAAACATATTTTTTTTGTATTTTTCCTTGAGTGAGTATTTTGGGTTAGTTGCAATCTTGTTTTTAAAGTGCTCACCAATGGAAGGGCTTGTTAGAGTGTGAGAGCTGGTGTATATGTGTGTATGTGTACACAATTATGCTACTCTGCTTCAGTTCTCAGATCAAACGCCAACAAAAGCAACTCTTGAAATTTGAAGTGGCAGGACTTCAGTGCTTTTCACAGTCTGATATTTGTGTTAGGATACAGTGCCGCATTTCATGTGTGGTGAACTGATTTCTCACAAAGTGGCAGGAGTGTGGCAGCCCGGTATCCAGCCAATTGGATGATCCTGTTTCCAATAAATGCACTCTGCAGTATATTTATGCAGAATTTTTGTCTTTACTTCTTGTATCCAAAGAAAGCACAAGTGCACTGAGAAGTGATTATGCTTTACTGTTTTGTTGTGGCGTAAGACGCGCTCAGATTCTTTGATTGTGAAAATAAACATGCATAAATGAAGCAATATCACTGTGTAAAACATAAGTAACACAAAGAAAGAGCCACCTCCATTAATCAAGGAAACTTTAGGAGATCGTTAATGTGTTAAAATTTATTTTGTGCCAATATGGCATTGTATTACCAAACTATTTGCTTTTCTGACAATATTTATCCCCCTGGCTACAATTTACAGTGTAAAGGGTGACTGTCTCAATGCCAGATTCATCATCAAGGTAACTCTGATAATCAGTGACACGAAGTTGCTTATCCTTCTGATTTATGGCCACTTAGGTACAGTGGTGGAGAGCCAAACACTCCATACTGTGATTACTATGGCGTGCTGATATAGGCCTTTTGGAGATATATTGCTTGGAAAGCAGACAGCAAGAAGTGCTGCTCCCAGACACATAACTTGATGAATTGGATTCTTGGATAATTTCTTTAGATATGATCAAAGCATTTTACAGCTCAATTAAAACCTTTTTAAAAGGAACTATTTGATCATGATTTATCTGATTGCATACATACCATGCTCACTTTTTCCTTCCAGTTTTGTACCACCACTCTACTGAGTCATTAACTGTTTTTGAGAGAAAGTGTCTTGTAACTTTAACACGAAAGGAGTGGGGTTGTGTTAATAGAAGGGGAAATGCGACCACAGTGTGTTATCACATGTCGTCACATCCTTAACTGTTTACAGCGTTAAAGAACTTGGCAAGCTCACCATAGTCTTTGATTGGCTCTGGCTATGTTGATTCCTTTTTTTAACTTGGCCTCTCTTACTGAACCTGGACACACATGGAGGACACCTACTCCATACAGACTTCATTCAGTGCTGGTGCATTCTCTACCTGGCAGTTTCTTAACCATTTAATAGAGTTTTTAAAAAACATAAAAATAAAACAAGACTCTCTCATGCTGTTTAATCTTTTTAACTTAGACACTCAAGCCTTACCAGTGTTGTCCAGACTGAAGGTGAGATTACCCTGTCTGAGTAGATTTTAACACAGTATTTCTTATTGGATTTCAGCCTATGCCAGTGTTGTGTTTCAGTTGATTGTGGTCTACCTTACCCTCCCAACTCACTTATGTGGTAGGGGAAAATGTGATTTTATGATATTATTTTATCTACTGCTCTAACATAATCATGTACAGTACTGTGCAAAAGTCTTGAGACGGCCCTTCATTTCTTTATATTTTACTAGGAAAATGGGAAATTGGTAGAGCAATTTGCATTACAAACATACAGTACATGGAAATACAGTACTGTATGTAAAGCAAAAAGAGATCTTGTACAATTCAAACAACCTTGAAAGTCAATATGTGGTATAAAACTACTTTCGGCTGTTCCCTTGCCTCAAAAGGTCACCATAGCAGGTAGTACAGCATGTTTTATTTGGCAGTGTTTTACACCTTCTTGACACAACCCCAAAGGGGATTTGTGTTTCTGGGTGGTACGGTATATCCACCTTTATTCTTCAACAGAGCCTTTTTTAGGCAAGTTTTCTTGTCATATCTTCAGTAGGCTTCAGGAATAATTCCAAAGTTCTTCTTTGGATGTTGGCTGCCGTTTGTTCCGTTCTCTTTCAAGATGATCCCACATTGCTTCAATAATGTTGACATCTGGGTTCTGGGAAGGCCAATCCTTGACTCATTGTGTTCCACTGTGTGTTTTTCTGTCTAGGTATGCTTTTACTGCATTTTCAGTATGTTTGGGATCATTGTCACACTAAAAAAAATTAAGCTGCTGCCAATCACACACTTTCCACATGGTATTGCAAAATCTAATGGTACTTTTCTGCATTCATAATTCCATTAATTTTTTCAAAATCCCCAACACCACTGGGTGAAATGCAGCCTGAAACCATGACAGAGCCTCCACCATGTTTTACAGATGGCTGCAGACACTCAGCCACTCAACTTATTTTTTGTGACAGGCTGCTCATAACAGCACACCTAAAGATTTTAAAATGGTTCATTGCTAGGTTTTGTGTTATGTGTAGACACAACACTAGTTAATCGCTTGAGTTAAGTGCCTATTTTATGTTTGATATATAGGTCAGCGCTAAGTGGCTTAACTAACAAAAAAATCCTTTGAAAATTGTCAGGTACAAGTACTGGACTGAAGGACTGGAATGTCCAGAGAAAACCTTAGAAAGAATTTCAGAAAGTCTGGAGAACTATTGCTGAAGACTACTTAAAGAAAGTCTCTCTCCTTGGAAAGGAAAAATGATGGGTGGCTCAAGACTTTTGAACAGTACTATATAAAAAAAAAAAGCTCCAGTATTCTAGCAATAGAAATAGTACATTAGATGAGAGTTTCTTTCTAAAGCATTTTCAAGAGATTGTTATTTTCATTAATTTATTTAACATGGACAATGCTTATTGTTCAACAGAAAAATGAACAAACCTGCTCCTCTGATATTATGCTGCTTCATCAGGTCGCCTCTATTTGCCTACCAGTCTAACATCTCTCTTTCTGCTCTATCCGTCCAACCTATGCCCTTTAGTGTGGTTTTGGACTCTGTGCCAATCACTATAGGCAGTTCCAGATTGGGGCATGGGAAAGTTAAACATTTTAGTTGAGTTTCAAGGTAGTCCAGAAATGCAGGTATGTGGCAAAGACCCTTTTGAGATGTGTTTTCATTCAGCACGGGCTATCCAAATCGGTATAGAGCAAATATCCTGAATGTTCAGGGGATCTTGGGATTTCAAAGGGAACTGACTTCCTGAGGGAGGAGAAGGGTAACTGCATCAATTACTCACTTTCTAACAAAGTTATTCTTGTTCCCAGAAAAAAAAATAATCAAAAAAGTCATATCAGGAAGCCACAAATCACCTGCTCATTAGTGCATCTCAAATCCAAACATTTCCATACCAAAATGAGGCTATGTGAACAGCCTTCCTATATATAATTTTGTGACTAACAGAGTTGGTGCATGTATGTTTGAAAGGGCTGTCTTCTAAGCATTATACACCATAGTACTCAGATGTGATGCTTTAGTCTTACATATGAGTGTCATGTGAACAGTGGTATACAATGGTAGAGTTTCTCCACTCAGAGGGATTTGCTTGTTCAGTGAAAGGTGCTGAGGTGTTGCTGAAGGGGTTATGACTAACAAGTCAAGACCCATGAGCCATGGCTTTAATATGGTAAATTACCCCAGAGGTATTTGTCACCTGAGAACAAATAAGGGGATTAGGAATCAAAGTTGACATCTAGACGAGAGTATGTTAAAGTTTGGCCTGACAGAATGAAGATTAGGCAGTAACGCAGTGGTGTTGTATATAGAATCACACTAAAATCACAAAAAATAAGATACATAGCTTCAACTTGTAGACAAAATACAATGTACAAAAGCAATCTCACTGCATTTCTGAACCCAAGTATGCTGCACATGCTTCTTATTTCACTGCCTGGTTACATGCAAAATTTGACACAAGAATTTATCACTTGTCATAGATTTTCATTTTAGTATTTTTTTAGTTGTTTTTCCAGCACCGCTACATTGAAGAAAATCATCAGTACATAAGTATTCACCCATTCCCATGAACAACATACTTGTCTGTCCTTAGAAGGGTATAACAGTTGAAAAGGTATCACTGTCACTGATATGCAAAATTATGTGGAAGGTTCAACAATTGGGTCGAAACAGCATTTTGGAGACAAACCAAGATGACAAAAAGTAACAATTACATAATGATACAAAAAACAAAAAAGGTCTCAGACTCTAGGGATCTCAGCATAGAAAACTGCAGTATATTAAAGAAGTTGCAATTGTGGGCAAATCAGTAGTGAGTGAACACCAATATACACTATATTGCC
Source organism: Pterophyllum scalare (assembly GCA_024447675.2). Classification (NCBI taxonomy): domain Eukaryota; kingdom Metazoa; phylum Chordata; class Actinopteri; order Cichliformes; family Cichlidae; genus Pterophyllum; species Pterophyllum scalare. Next base: position 50,227 of record JAMQGT020006199.1, on the reverse strand, counting down.
AGAAGTATTCACTCACCCATCCAAATAATTGAATTCAAGTGTTCCAGTCACTTCCATGGCCACAGGTGTATAAAACCAAACACCTAGGCATGCAGACTGCTTCTACAAACATTTGTGAAAGAATGGGTTGCTCTGAGGAGCTCAGTGAATTCCAGGGTGATACAGAGATAGTGTCACGCCCCTCCAAAAACATGGACACAAGCGCAGAGCACGGTCGTAAGGTTTAGTTGTATTTATTAAGAAAAACACCAAATAATCTATTGTCACAGCAAAGGAGGCTGAGGCTGAATCTTCTCACACTCCTTTTCTCTGCTTTCCCACTTCTCTGTGTCTGCACATCTGTTTCCATGGCTCTACTGGCAACAAGGAGAAACAGATCAGTCAAGGTGGAAACAACAAACAGGCTGCGTCCTAGTCTAGTCTAGTCTAGTCTAGTCTAGTCTAGTCACGGCCGTGAATGAAGGTTGATGAAGACATGGATGCAAAAATTTAGTGTGGAAGAACTTGACTGGCCTGCACAGAGTCGTGACCTCAATGCAACAGAACACTTTTGGGATTAATTAGAGTGGAGACTGTTAGCCAGGCCCTCTCATCCAACAGCAGTGTCTGACCTGACAAATTCACTTCTGGAAGAATGGTCAAAAATTCCCCCAAACACACTCCTAAACCTCGTGGAAAGCCTTCCTAGAACATGTGTGAAGGTGTTATAGCTGCAAAGTGTGGGCTGACATCATATTAAACCATTATGAATTATATGCAAGTTCATATGCATGTGAAGGCAGATGAGCAAATATTTTTGCCAATATAGTGTAGCTGTGTAAAACAGGGATCCATGTATGAGTTTACAGAAATGGTTAACACAGCAACTCTTACTTATTTTCCAGCAATAAAATAAAAAGGGCTGTAAATCCTGAACAGTTAATGCAGTTTAGTTAAACCCCTTCATTTAAAGTTGAAGGTCTGCACTTCAGTCACACTGTGATTGTTGGATTCAAAATCTCCTGCGGTGACATACAGACGTAAAGTTATAAGTTGCAAAGAGTTTTCACCTATTGACTCGACTGTATGCAGGAATGCCTTAAAGGCAATAATGTTGACACCATGCACCATATAAATCCATCCAACTGAAAGTTTGAGGCATGACTGGAAAATTGTTGTTGAGTCATGATTCTCAAGTGGTTTGACAGAGCTGAGTAGATTGCCAAGAATAATAGGAGAAGTTGGCTGTCGCAGTTATCAACTGTTGCTCCCTTTGTGTTTTTGAGTTTTTAGAGATTTTATTTTATGTTGTCATTAAACAGCCTTTTAAAATCCAAGTTACATCCAAGTCACGTAGCGTTAGACAGTCATACAACAATGAAACAGAGAAATAAGGTGGATTTAACAGGTGTGCATGGTCTCTATGCAGCAATTACAAATGCATTATGCTTAAAAAGTCTCACAAACAAGACAGTCAACAATTTATTTACAAAAAATTTACATACGGTATGTCCTGCATTGTAGACATTGGTAACTCTGGGTTACTTTGGCAGTTTTTCTTGTTTCACATTTGTTTAGCTGACTTTATCGACTCCTTTGAAAAGCAGTTATAAAAACAATTTTAAGTATTTTGTTGAGATTCTTATTGAAAGTCATGTAGTTATTAATAGCTTTTAGTCATCTGTTTTATTTATTCTCTTTTTCTTGTATTTAACTGGGTTTCTTTGCTGTTAACTGCATTTCATTTTTCTGTTTTATTCTGATTATTCTTGTTTTTTTTTATTTTGATTTTACAGCACTATGTGACAATATGTATGTGAAAAAAATGCTTTATGAATAGATTTTACTTACACTTACACCTACTTACCTTTAGGTAGAAAGCACCAAATTACTTTTAATATCAAAAAATATATTCAACATTTTAAAAGATACTAAAGACCAAACTCTGTGTCACACTGTGACATGGGAGAGAAGCACTGGCATGGGTTTTGACGACTGCAAAAAAAATGGCTTAGTATATTTGGGACACAGTCAGCCTGTCCTGACTGCTGCGGTGGCTTTAACAGCCAAAGTCTTTCTGAGTATCACTTACTCCACACAGCTACTCGCAAGGCATGGAGAGGCCAGGCTGGATTCCACTGTGAGTCCCTGGATATTACTTTCATATCACAGATAACACGCAAACACAAAGGAGGGAAGGAGCCAGCCAGTGAATAGAGCAGGGTCAGGGACAGAAGAGGAGAGAGGACATGCACCACATACAGTATAGGGAAATATTAGCCTTAAAATATAATCAAAACAATATTTCATCCTTTCCATAATCTGTTTTGCAAAACTTGACGTATTTCCAGTGTTGCCTAAAACAAGATTTAAGTAGCTTAATTCAAGTATTTCACTTACCAAGAGTAATAAATGGCACTAAAATTGCTTGGGTTTGATATTAGGATCTAATCCTACTGAGAGTAACTTCAACCAATAACTGTGGAGCACTTCAAAACTAATAACTTGAGCTTATTGTTGCATGCAATTTCTTTTAAAAATCAACAGTTTTTCTACACTGAAGAAATCTGCAGATTTTAAACTTTATAGAGTGACTGTTTTTATGTCCCAACATATTTCATCTGAAATGTGTGAAATGAACAAAAAAGTCTAATCTTTGGCACAAGTTCGATCAGCTCCCTAACGGTGGATTCTGTTCACTGCAGGAACTGCTGTTACTGCGTTGCTCTTAACTTTTTAATTCTCGGAGAGGTTGTTTTTGTACATTTAGCAGGGGAGGATGTCAGCTTTCAGTCCACCATTTCGGGAAGAAGAGATGTGCATGTTGCCACAAATTTATTTCAATAACAGTTTTAAATATACTCTCTGCGAACAATTAAATGTTTGATCGATTTGGGTCTATTTACCCACTTTGAAATATTTATATGGGACATTTTTATTTGATTTGGGCTTTTAAAGTGATTAGAATCTCAATATTAGGCTCCATGTAATCATAGCCAGGGTCAACACAGAAGGAGTGGACTGCTACAGAGATAGAGATAATGAGCTGTAAGGGGCAGGACAGCCAGTTATGACTTCACTCATCTGGCTCTGAGATGGGAACAAATGGAGCCTCACTGGGTAATTAAGAGACACCCAGGCCTCACAAGGATATGCCAGGCAAATGGGAGGGAGGGAGGAGAAGGGGAAGAGGGATTCAGAATGAAACCCTATTGTGTTTCATGGCGGGATTTGGACAGTGAGGCACTGGTCTTGTGGTCTGTCCTTAGGCCATGCTTTAGGCTCTGGTTACAACACCTGCCTCCCACCACTCCTGTCCAGCCCTTCCCCCAGCAAATGAGTTATCACACCAGACTTGTACATTATGAAAAAGACCCTGTTTGTGTGCATTTGTGCAAATCAATATGTAGGAAAGGACAGTTTTAACTGACCATGCTAAGCTGGTTTCAGTGTCGTAATGATAGTATTTATAAAATATATAAAGCACTGGTGAGAAGCAGGTAACGCTGGTATAGCACTTCAAAGCTTTAGCTGAGCTAAACTGTCTGTGACTGAATTGTTCTCTTAATCAGAGTTTTTACTTAGTGTATTAGTTTGTGAACTGGAGTATTCTCTCTAATACTTAAGGAGTTATTTTACAGTATCTCCCACTGTTTGCTTGTATGTATGTGTATGTGTATGCATGCAAAGCTTTGTATGTTTACACTGCACAAATGTATGTCTTGATGACGCGTTCAATCATATCAAGTTGAGCCAACAATATATTTATCAGGAAACATTGATGACGACTTTCGCTGCCCCTCATTGGGCTCTTCTGCCTCTCAGTGGAGTTATGGCTTGTCTCTCTCTATATATGGCTATAAGTTTGGATTTCATAAAAAAGAGAAATAAACTAAACCTGTTTTTTTTTTTTTGACTCCCTTAGATGCAGATCTATTGCTTTGTAAGCACCAAGGTCCATCCTGCTGCACCCGGAAGATGGAGGAGAGCTACCAGTTTGCTGTAAAACGACAAACCCTGCATAACATTCAGTCCCAAAGCCATAAGCTTAGGTACTTCATCTCTACCCATGAAGTTGCCTTCCAGGGTAAGTTCATGGACAGTGGGGGTCAAGATAGTGTTGGCCTGTCCTGAAAATTTGTTGTTAATTAGAACATAGATGGTATGATTCAGTGGATTGATATGGTGTTGTCTTTCAGCTATGTATAATTTATAGCTACTTACTGCACACCGTACCTGCCATTGCATAGGACTGATTCCCCAGAGGGCTGGCTTCTACAAAGTATCTAATTAGAAAAGTTGACCCAGCTTTTGGTAACCTCTATCTGAACTTTATTTCCTATACTTGAATCCAGATTAAACAATAAAATAAGCAAATATCTAAGTTTATTTGCTTGTTTCCAGGGAAGAATATTTATTTGTAAGTAAAGCTTTTTTACTTAGATTCCCAGGACCTTGGTAACTGGCGTGCAGGCAAGTGTAACTGAGGAAATGGGCATGCTCCCATTTCTTCTGTGGGTTTGGCAGCAGCACAAATATGATGAAGGGTCACTGAGGGTAGATGGGAAAAGAGGGTATGGAGGTCTTTTTCTTAGCCTCTAGTGTTTTGTGGATGATGGCCTGCTATAGAATGTTCCAATCCTGCGCCTACGGTATATATCTGCTGTAGATAAAAGTTGATCAGCCAGCTCTTGCTAGTTAAAGGCCTTTGTACTAACACAAGTAGTGCACCAGTTTTGCCAAGTTTCTCCTCCGTCCTCCACTAATTGCAGTGCCATTTAAATACAAAGAAAATAAGTCTTTAACAGACCAATTTTTTCCTCCTCAAAACCTCCAGTACAATGCCACACAGTAGGACACATGCCTTGGATGTTTTATACAGGAATTTTAGTACCATGCAATTAGTTTTATATGGCCACAAAGTGCTTTGATGCATTGTTTTTAGATATAAGGGAAACAAAAAAAACAGTGCTAGTCTTGGTGTCTAATATGAAAAAAATGGAGTAATAACTGGTAAGGGAACAGTCATGGATATTGATGCATGGAAATTGCTACTCATGTTTAACTTATGAATGCCATCTGGAAAGAGTACACTCATGTCACATAATGTTTCTTATACTGATTTGTAAGCGATGTGAAATTCCTCCACTTTCACACACACTATTTCATAGGTATTTAAATGTTTCTTGAAGTAAGCCCCTCTCACAGGAGTCTCATAAACCAATTAATTGAAATAGCTGTGTTAGAACAGCGTCTCTGGCATTTGTCCTTTTCATCGTTATTAATATTCTTGCATTCTTACCTCATGTCTGAGCCTGTCTCATGAATGGAGATCAGGTGTTCCACATATCCAGAAAAGGCCACGATGGAAAATAACAATGGAATAACAATAGAAACTGGAAGGTGCTGAAAATGATGATGTCACTAGCCTTTAATTTTCAGGGCCTTCTAAGGACAGTCTGTGCTGTATGAGTGCCTTTAGTGGAATGTGAAGTAGCAAATGTCTCATATACCAAAGTAAAAAGAATATTAATTTGGCTTATGATAATGGTGCTGTTATTCACACTCTGAATGGTAAAAAACTTTGTGGATGGCTTCTCCTCCTATTTCCTTTTGTTTACACCCAGTTTATATTCAGCTGCATGCAGCAAGTCTCACAACAAGTGCTGTGCCTGAGTGTTTTTTTTTTTTTTTGTTGTACACTGTTGCTTTTATTATTTGAACCCAAATCACTCCTGCTGATTGGTAAGGTTAGCCAAAAGGAAATGCCCACTGGAAATTACATGGGGCGTTTGAGGAGTGTGTCTGCATGTGCAGTATTTGTGCTTTTGTTGGACATTGTTTGTTTTGACAGCCTTAAATTTCCTACTGTGCTTTGTCATATGTGGGAGTCGACATGTCACGAGCATGACCCCCTAAATGCAGACCACATGTGTGCTTGTGATCCTGTAAGGATGTGAATGAACAGGTTCGCTTGTGAGTTCCTAAATCTTTACTACTTGAAATGTGCAAGTAGGCTTTTTGAATGCTCTACCTATAGTTTTTTCCCAGATACCCTACTAATGCGCTGCCCTAAATACAACAGGCAAGTTATTTCTTTTTAGGCAACAACCCTTTTCCTCCTTATCCTTCATTCTTCCTACCATTAAGCCTCCCCACAGGATTCTCACAGATACACCCAGGTCAGCTCCACTGGTCTCCCTCTCTCAAACATAGCACAAACAGGCTCTCCTAATCCATGTCACAGTTGATAGGGAATGGTCATTGGGGCCTGATGGTTGGTAGATGTCAACCACAGAGCCCGGTCTAAGCTCGGGCAGCTTAAAACTGCCATCAAGGGCTTTCGGCTGTCACCCTGCCATAGCCAATACGATCTGGTGTGATCTGGCTTGGAAACCTTTCTGTGGCCTAATGTTTTCTTGCCTGTTACTAGGATTGTTACCAGGATTTGAGTCAATTCACCCCAGCAGGCGGGAAACTCTTGTTTGCAAACTGTTGAACAGGAAAATGAATTTCATGTGTTTGTGCTTGTGTTTGTATGAATGTGTCGAGTCTATGTGTGTGTGAGAGAGAGTGTGAACGACAGGTGGGAATGATGAGCAAGAGAGTAAGTATCTGGGTATATAGTCACGAGGCTGGGATGGCAGATGTCAGGAAAATGCTGACACTTTTGATCACTAGTGACACCGATACGGGGGGGGGGTGCTGCTGACTCACAGCTAAAGGCCATTAATGTTCGTGTAATAAGGAAATTTTGAACATGTGTATGTTACATGCACAGGATATTGTGTGTCGATGTATAAGCATATACATATGCACCATGGACGTGTAAGCACGTCCAATATTTACCACCCTCACTAGACACTATGGTCACCTCAAGGCTCAAGTTGTCCTCACAAGCGTTGACAAATACTTTTCAGATAAATGTACTCTCTTGGCCTAAAGATCATACAATGTGAGTATACTGCATTTTAAACTTCACAGTATGTACCCTTCAGATACAAGGAGTTAATTCGAGAAAGAGTGACAGTGAGAGACAAAGAAAGAGACAGAATGCCATAAAAAGAAAGATGACATTTCTCACTGAGGTGACATAATTAGATGATCCTTGTTTCATCATCCAGGGACTCTCCAGACCCCCTGTCCTGGCTGACAGTGTGTGTTTGTATCTGTGGGTATATGTGTATGTGTATGTGTGTTCGTGTTTCTGTGCATATGTGTGATCAAAGCCACCATCTATAGCTGTAAGATACTTGAAGGTCTCACCTTTTAAAAGCAGAATGCAGAAGAAGACAAATGGAGGGAGGAATAGATAATAGGAATGCAAGATAGTAAGAAAGTCTCACTGTGAGACTCACTGTGATATTGTTTGTCGATCCAGGTGGCTTAGTTCAGCCTACAGTAATTGTCTCTCTGCCTTTTGGGAATTTACAGCTCTTCTAATTGCCTTTTTAGATGGTAGTTTCCATGTCAGTTGCTCTTTGCACCCACAACCCCATGTCTCTCAGTTCTTCTCTCTAAGCTCTGACAGGCAAACGAGAATACCTAGCCCGGAGCATTGTAGTTTAATTAAAATGTTTGTTTAATGCTTTTGCTTTTTTTATTTTAACTGTCAGAATCATCCTGGGTGGTCCACACAATACAGCCTTTGTAGAGCCAACTGATTCATTTATGAAATAGTGATGATTTATTGCTTTTGCATTAGGGATGAGTCACTTTACTCTTGCATCCTGTTTTCATGCACCATTCACAGATCAGATACAAGTCCCAGAATCTTTATTGCAATCTCTACATTTGTCTGGAAGGTCTCTCAGTAATTTTGACCTGATCTTCTTATCCCGTCCTCTCTCACATCATCATTTTTGTTCTCCCACTTCATGTCTGTGTGTATATTTCTCTGCAGATGTTTTGACCGACAGGGTTATTGCTCTAGAGGCTGACGGCTGTACACAGGATGACATTGCTCGGGACTATGAGCTCATGCTCAAATTAGGGAGGATATCCGGAATCAGTCCCTACATGTCTCATTTAGTCTACAGGGTGGAGGGAAACTGCGTTTATGGACTTAATATTGGAGCAAATTCATTGTGTATTTTTGAGTGTGTGTGTGTGTGTGTGTGTGTGTGTGTGTGTGTGTGTGTGTGTGTGTGTGTGTGCGTGGGCATGCACGTGTACTAAGCATGTTTCTATTGTAATGCCTTTCTAGCCTCCTGAATAGACATGACACACGAGGACAGGATGCTTTCAGAGTTTGGAGAACTCAGCCTCACTGGGGAAAAGGGGGAATAACAAAGGAAAGCAGGGAGGAGTAAGGGAGAAGCTCAAAGCTCCATAAAGTCTTAAAGTCAGGCTCAGATCTTTCCTAATTACCTCTGCTTTTCATCTGCCCTTCTCACCTCATGAATGTGTGAGAACCCAGAGAGCAGGGAGTGAGACCTTGAAAGTGAGAGCAGAGGGAAATGAGATGAAGGGAGGGCTTGTTGTTAAAGGAAGGAGTTCGGTAAAGTGTGCACAGGTGTGTTTGAGTGTGCTTCTGTCAGGTGTCTGTGCATTGTGGTATGCCTTTAAAACCATTGAATTAATAGACATTTGCCGTGTAGAGTCACTATGTGCCGGTGCCCTCTTGACAACTTTCCTTTTTTATCTTCCTGGGTCTCTCTCTCTCTCTCTCTCTCTCTCTCTATCTCTTTAGCTCTCTCTCTCTGTGAACCATGCTTTGTCAGCACTGGTTGCTTAACAAGAGCATGCTGGGCCCAAGTGGGCAGCTTGCCAATGTCTTGAACTTGCTGGCTGGCACGTGTGCTGCAGAGAGCTCTCATGTCTTAAAGATAACATGGCTGCCAGCAGTGCACTCCACAAAATAGAACCATACCCATGTTCCCTACTGTCTCATTAAAACCCAAAGTCTTTGTTCGTTTTTCTTCATTAGCCGCAGTCTTTCTCACAGAGCATGCATTTATCACAATATTATATCAAATGCCTTAACAAACATGATATCTGTCTAGATTAGCCTGCTGCCAAGCTCTGTTGCCAGAATTTGAGATACGAGGATAAAAGTGAACCTCAGATAAAAATCCATATTTTTTCCCCATACAAATTATTTTTTTGAAATTCATCATAAATACTATTTCTTACATTTCCATTAGAAATAGTGGTGAGATTACTATTGCTGAGACTAAGAGGACAATAAGCTTCATACCAAGGAAATTTCTTGATAATAAGACAAAGTCATATTTCCCATTGCTTGTTCCCAGTCCAAAAGAATTTGGCTTTTCTAGAATACATTCTGTCTGGCTGGCTGAGTGGATTTGTGCTCTGCTGCTGATAGGTTCAACCTGGCTTTTTCTTATAATTTTTTCTTATGTCTGACTGCTGTGCTCATGCTTCACTGGCTGATCTTGTGTGTGTGTGTGTGTGTGTGTGTGTGAAGAGTGAGATCAGTGTGTAGTTGTTTTCAGACACAGGACAAGTCGCATTGCTGAGGTGACAGCTGAGGCATAGGTCACTTTTGTATTATTTTTCTCATGACTTCATTCAGTCATAACCACAGTGACAGAGTGAAACATACTGTGCCATCTGATACTATGATCAGGGTCGTGGAGAAAAGAAGGGACATCCTACTTAAAACTTCTTTGAAGAACTTGGACTGAGCCTCCTGAGTCACCTTTCCATATTGCCATATTGGCCTGTTTGCCTTTCCATAAAACCTATCCTCTTAAACTGTTCATGGATGCAGACCACTTTTCTGTTATTAAATCACTGGACATCTTAGCCAAAAGCCTGCAAAGCTCCCAGGAAGTATGCTGAGGTGTGGGTATTACTTTTGGTTGTTGTTTTTTTGGCAAGGATTTTGGGTGTGGGGTCATAATTTTGCATGACCCCGTCTGTTAATGCAACTGCGTGCAGTTCAGGTTTGTACAGTGACAGATAAATGTTACTAGAATTAGTAACTTAGTAAGATTGCTCCTGCTACTTTTATGGAAAAGTGAATAGGGCGGTCAGTCAGATCCAAAGCTTACCCATTACATGTAAATATGTGTGCACCTTTCCTTATATAGCCGTTGTAAGTCAAAATCTTTATGAGATTTTAACCAGCACTCTTGCCAAAGAAGTTTAATATCTATGATGTTTCTTCAGCTTAATGAGAAGATATTGTTGAGAGAAATTGTTGTAGCTTGGACGATAATAAGGTAATGCTGACACACATAAGGGGATATTGGTGAGCTTGGGGAAATGAAGTGTTGAACATTTCAAATTGGCCAGACTTTCTGTGAAGGTGAGCTGTTTTCATCCAGTGCCTGTGGGAGACAAAGACCTTTATTTAATGTACGCTTTTAATGCATAATTGGATCAGCATTGTGATGCATGTGTCTCTGTGGTATGACTCACACGTTTGCTTCAGCCCAAATTTGGTTGGACTTTGCTGTCTCCCTCCTGTGTCTCTTTACCAGCTCAGTGTGGGAATGATCTACCAGATTACTTTCACATTCAAGTCAAGTCATTTTCCCCATTACACCCTGTTATGGACACTCCTCTGCTTCTTCTCGTTCCTTTTTGCCTCTGTGGCTTCTTTGTACCATTAACGAGTCCCCACAGTGGGATTTATTCACTAATTCCCCAGTCATTCATCCATTGTATTAGAGGAGGAGTTGCAGTAAATGATCAGAATGGTGTTCTGACTCTATCCAGCTGTTCACTCTGTCATAGATTGTATCTGCTATATTGTAGGCCAAAATGGTTTTACACAGATCTGTCTTTAAGTCAAGCACAATGCAATTTATGTCTGGTAAACTGTCAGTCCTTTTGGTTTTGGGATTATGATGGAACTTGCTCTTTAACAGATATTGTTATGCATTTATCTTGATTATTTAATATTATCCTTTTATTTATTTCAGTCAGCAAATGAAAGCGTTTTGTGTTGTTTCCATAGTATAAGGAGTTTGGCCTTGCTAAAGACCAGTTTGGCCCCTAATTTAAACAATACGTTAGCAACTCCCTGTATACCTGATTTATAATAAAGCTGATAAATGAAAACAGAGGCCACACCTGCTTAGAAAAGTGGAAAATTCTTTATTAGAGTTCCTTTCATCTTGGATTTGTTTAACACCTCAGAGGCTGCACAAGGGCCTGTTTCATGTTAATCATATGTTAGCCTAAATGTTTCCTTTCATTTTTTTTATGAATATCTGGAGTCCAGTCTTTTTCTCTGGCCATCTCCAATTTAGTCTTCAACAGTTTCTACTTAGGTAATGATTTATTACCCAGCCTTGCCTTTTTACTTTTGTTGCAAACTACAGATAGTCATCATCCATTTAGTCTTTAAAAAGCAGCTAATTTGTTGTTGCATTGGCCCTATATTTTTCTACAAAAGTAATAATTTCACAACAGTGCATATAATAAAAAGAGGATACTGCATGTGCAAAGAGATTGGTCATGCAAGCTTTTGAATGTCGAATGAAATGCTTTCTGTGTATTGTGATTTTTCAAGGCACATTGTATACAGGACAGCAAACCTAAATATACCACTGATCAACCTCTAAAATGACTTATTATAAATCTTTACAAGTCTTTATCTTCTGGGAAAAACTCAGAGCAAAACCATAATTAAATTCCAAAATAATAATTTAAAAAAAAAGGCTAATTGAAAAATAATGAGAATATTAATATTTTAGCATTAATGGTAACAATAGTCAGTCTTTTGGGCATGAATAATACCACTCTACTTAGTATTTTGTCCCTGAAGCCTGCCCCGAACCCCCCCCCCCAAAAAAAAAAACAAAAAACAAAAACACTCAGACATTTCAGAAAATACAAAACTAAAAACAACAAAAAAATGGTTTCATTGTTATGTATCTGGATTTGTCACAATCTTACATCTGCAGTTTTAAGTAGAAAACTTTTTACATTAGGATCATTTGAGAACAAAGAAAAAATATTCTGCTCTTATTTTATGGCAGCAAGATTTGACAAACAGGCTTAGGCAATGGGCTGGGTCGTGGGGCAAGCAGCCTAAGCAGAGAAACCCAAACCTCCCTCTCCCCAGTCACTTCCTTCAGCTTATCTGGGGGAACACTGAGGCATTCCCAGGCCAGCCAAAAAATGTAATTTCTGATAGTGTGACCAGGGTCTATCCTGGGGCCTTGTCCCGGTAGGACATGTCTGGAACACCTCACCCAGAAGGCATCCTAGTTAAATACCCGAACCACCTCAACTGGCTCCTTTCACTGTGGAGGATTAGTGGCTCTACTCTGAGCACCTCTCAAATGACTGCAGTCTTCACCCTATCTTTAAGAGAGATGTCAGCCACCCTTTGGGGAAAGCTCATTTCCATCGCTTGTATCTGTTATCTCGGGACTGAATGGACCATAACAGTAAGCCAAGACACTCTGTACTCCTGCAGCACCCCCTACAGGATACCCTGAGGGATGTATTTGAATCCCTTTTCCAAGTCCACAAAACATATGTAGACTGCATGGGGAAACTCCCACACACACTCGAATATCCTTGAGAGGATAAAGCGTTCCATGACCAGGACGAAAACCGCATTGTTCCTGCTGAATCTATTTGACTAATGGACAAACTCTCTTTTCCAGCACCTTGACATAGACCTTCCCAGGGAATCTGAGGGGTCTGATCCCCCTGTAGTTGGAGCACATCCTTTGGTCCCACTTCTTCAAGATGGGAACCAGCACCCCAGCCTGCCAATCCAGAAGGACCACCCCAGAGCACCACTCAGGTTCACATTAGACTGTTCCTCCCAGTCATGCCTCACTGTTGTCACTCACAAAGTCTCATGCATAGAACAATGGCATCACTGGATGGAGCACCCTTGAGCACCCTGCCCAGCGACTCCAAGAAGGCTGGGTACTCTGAACTGTCATTTGGAACATAAGTGCAAATGATGGTCAGGACCCTTTCCCTAGCCTGAAATATCCCTCTTGTCCACTGGTAAAAACTCCAACTTACAGGCACCAAGTACAGGGGATACAAGGATACCCACCTCAGTACTGGTAGAGATACCAAGGACAACTCCAGACTGGAGTCTAGTCCCTCTCCAGGGGACTGGTTCCTGATAACCCTATCCCAAGCAGAGTAAACTTCCTTTGATCTTCCTCTCATAAGGGTCATCTGAAATACTCTTTGTCTGGCCCTTCAATCAGAACCACTTTGCCTTGGGAGATTCTTCCAGGTTGCAAAAGTCACTGGACAATGTAGCCACTCGGATCCCTGGGATACACAAAACCCTCCACCACGATATGGTGGCAATTCTCAGCGAGGCTTTACATCTCAAAAAATAATCAAACACTCTTGTTTGCTGTCATTTGAAAACTGCAAAGTGGCTCCATTCATTGTGCACTATAAAAAAGAGTGGATGGATTATAGATGACCAATAGCCTCCGGTGTTGTTGAAAATGTTATGCTGTATTGGAATCATCTTTCTATTGAGTATTTCAGTAAATGAATGTCCCTATACCTTCTACTTATGCAGACCCTTGTCAGCACCCTAAGCACTGTACTCACAAGCCTACTCATTCCCTCTTACATTTTTATAAAATTTCACAATCTGAAACTTGCGCGTTAACTAATTTTCCAACTGCATGGAGCAGTGCTAAATTTGGCACGATCTAGGCCAGACTTAGAAAAATGTGTCACATACTAGTTGCTGTCTTTTCTTTTTTCATGCAATCAATCAAAATGGATATTGTGTAATCACATTTCTTGTAGTTTTGACTAGTAAACTGAGTTTTGTTGCTATGGTCACATATATAGTTGCACTTGTTGCATTTAGATATTCACCATTGTACTTTATATACCAATAAATAAAAGAGAAACGGGGCATGACTAAAGAGCTATGGCCCCCTTAATGGTAAGCACCAGAGGTTCTGTCTGTCAAGCTGTCAACACTCTCTACCAATGCTGACCGTCTACATTTCCCCTTTATGGTACCAGCCACTTTAGCAACCTTCACCCCACCACTGGTCCCTCAGCCCCTCACCCACAGCCCCTGAGCTCTGTCTCCTCTGTCCCTGTCATTCTCTCATCTGTTCATCTGCTCATTTCCCTGCAGTCGATCATGTTTCCCCTCTTTTGCCAGAGCAGAAAGCACCCCCCCCCAAAACCAACACCACCATTCAGTCTCCTCATTCACTCTTCTTCCCTGCCACATTATAGGTCAGTGCACTGTGAACATTTCCTACTTGTCTTTTGTTGTTGTTAATTTTTCTATCCTTACTTAAGATTTTAGATATAGCAAGGCTGCCATTTAGATTCCTAGACTGCTAATAGAGAAAGGGGAAGCCCCCCCCCCCGCCCACCCATTATTCCAAATCCTGATAGGACAAGGTAAGCAAATTAGGACTTGGGGCCAAAGGTCAGCTACAATATGTGCGCATACATTTTGATTGTATATGGGTTTCTAAGGGACTTTCAGCTCAAAGTGTTCTTGGCAGGAGTGCAGCTTTCCAATTCTTGTAGGTCAAACTTGTGTGAGCAGCATGTCTGCGCCTGCTGTTTGACAGTTGAGTCATGCTACCACTTTAGACGTTAGATGTATGATTTCGCCACACAAGTATGATGAATCAACAGATTAATTCAAGGACTTATTAATAGTTTATTACCATTAAACTAGGAGATTGTATGACACTGCAGCTCTTCCATGTAACCTAAGATAAATAGGGCTGCATGGGAGATGATGGACCTATATACAGTATTTCTGCTAATTAAAACAAGGATGTGTAATCTACACACGTGTCACTATGTCACATAACTGTGTGGTGACCTGTTTGAAATCCAAGCATGTAGGATTAAAATGCTTTGCCTGAGAACATGGTTGGTCAGGTTCAGTCAGGAATGATTGCCAAGATAGGAATGACCCACAACTCCATGGTATGAGAACAGTGTCTCCTGTCTCATTATCACAGTATTACCACATCTCCAAGCACATGCAAACACACCCACATCTACAGGGTCACATAAAGAGGTGCTTGAAAATAGACATACATAGTAGCAAATATATAGATTCTCTCTCCTGCTTGTACAACAATCAAAATTATGCAATCTCACCTATGATGTAGAAACAAACCCTCTATCTCAGGTTTTTATAATGGATGCAAGTTTACACAGTTTTTAATACACGTGCATGCACTTAAGAATTCAAGGAATCAAGACCTAAAGTGCATCATGCAGCACTGTTTTTGCTACAGTTTACCCACCAGCTACTCTACAGTAGATTGCAATGCAACACTTCTTCAAGCATGCCACATCCGGTGTTCGATATGCCCTTATAGGACAAAATACCTTTTCAGGATTTTTTTCACACAATCCAAAAATACATTGATTCCATCCATCCATCCATTGTTTTGGCTGCTTATCCAGTTTAGGATCACAGGGGAGCTTAAGTATTGAACAAAAGTGGTCCAAGGAAGGAACAGTCGTAAACCAGTGACAGGTTCATGGGTAGGGCCAAGGCTCAACATGGGAAGTGAAGGCTGGCCCGATCCAACAGATGTCAAATGTACTGTAGCTCAAATTGCCAAAAAGGTTAATATCGGTTCTGATAACAAGGTGTCAGAATACACAATGCATTGTGACTGAGACTGAGAAAATCCAACCATTCAGTAACAAGTGGGTAGCAAAGGCAAGAAATGCCTGTTGTGACAAAACCATAGCACTATGCTTATTTTTGACTCAGTGATTGTGGCACTTTCATAGTGACACTTTAAGTTTAATTGAGACAGTTAAACAAAGGGTTGGCATATAGAATCTAAAGTGGAAATAACTATGATTTAAATCCAGTAATCTCAGAGAGTGACCTTGGCATAGCATTTGGATGCGGTGCAATACCTTATTCCAGAATCATAAATACATACTCAGTTTAAGCCACTGTAGGGCAAAGGCATCCTGCATTGCCACTGGTTGCTATTTTACACATTTCATACATTGTTTATTCCAGAGAACATGTCAGATTATACCACAGGGCCACAGACAAATAAGGCCTGTTCATTTATTCCCATATAGTTAGCTTGACAATTATGTGTTTTGAATTTCAGTGTTTTAGGACTTCCTGGCAAATTAAAGATAATTGCCTCATAAAAAAAATACACTCCAAAATAACCCAGTAAGACTTTATTTCCCAACAGGATCACAGGATGAGAGGCTGTGACATAGTAATGATAGCCACCCACGAGTGTGTGTCTGAATTGAGTGTGGTCAAATCCGGATTTAGGTACAGTGGTTAGACAGAACAATCAAACCCAACTGAGTTTCACGCAATGGTAGTTGGGACTTAAAAAGCGGGCTGTTTTTTTGTTTGTTTTTTTTCCCAATGTATTTCCCAGAACTGGAAATTCAGAGAAACCCACAACAATTGTGCTTGACTTATCACAGAATGAGAATCCAAATCTTTCTGAGCATGGGAGAGAACTTTACAGCACACAGAAAATCACTGATAAATTAAAAAAAAATTTAAAAAAGGACTCATGGGATCCACTTCACGCTATATATGGGGTAACAAGTACCTGTGCATCCTGGTTGATGGCACCTTATGCCTAATGAAGCTTAGAGGTGAGATGGTGGCGCTTACCTCCTTCCTAAATTATTCCCATGACTAGAACCAGTGGTTAAATCCATCATTCTTGCTGTTACAGCATTAGGCCTTTTGTGGTCTCCATTATATAAAACTGTACCCCTGGGAGCTTATTTGAGTACAGGTATAATATAACATGACACTCATAACTTATCATTTATTGTTTGTCACATTGAAAGGAAGAAAGGTGGGTTCATGTTCCAATTCTATATATTGGGACATGGACAGGTTTGAAGTAAGAGCCATGGAGAGAGAGAAAAGTCCTATGGGCCCAGGGGCCAAATGAATCCAGATGTCAGCGCATGTTCACAAGGTGGAGTCGAGTTGTACAGTAGTTGTTTTTCCTTGTTTAAAAGTTCAGTCGTTTCTTTATTCCATTTTTCCTGGCAGTTTCTCACTCTCTTCCCTTTTTCTTAGTTTGTGTTCTTTCTCCGTGTCACTCTCTTGGCAAATATGAAAAGCTCTTTTAACAAGTATGGAATGTCTTAAGGATTCAGTGATCTTGTCATAAACCCACTGAATGATTTCCATCCACTTATGGTGCTGTTGAGAGCGCCATACTGTTTTTCTTTTTCCTTTTTTTAAAAAAATTTCACCTCTTGTCTTGAGAAATCTTCTGTTTTCTTATGTAGAAAAGACACTCTGTCTCACAGAGAGAAAGATTAAACCATGGTATTTCTGAGCATGATAATGCTATAATAACACTATGTAATGCTGTGTAATCTAACCCTGTGGTTACCTCTTGTGGTATAAATGTCCTGCAGCTATTAAGCATTGCGGCCTTGACTGGCAGGCAAGTAGGCAGACCTCACACTGATAACAACTTTGCAGCACCAGAGGCTTAGAAGACAGTGAAATGGAACTAACACTGCGCCGTTACAACTTCTTTGGCAGTCATGTGAATATTCTTTTTTTTGCCCACCCCTTCTCTTCATTTTTTCTGCTACTCTTCTATGTCTCGCTTTAGCAGGACGTCTTTGAGGGTCTGTCTGACAGCTTTCAGCACGCAATCAAATCATAAGTTGTCAGTCTTTAGCTGTCCAGCCATATTACCTAACAAACCATTTTCCCCCATGTCTCTCACTCTTATTTCAGTCACATATTCTTTGGTTTTCAAGGCCAGTTTTATAAGCAGTATCTTTAAATGTTTGCGGGAGCAGCCCTGATCACAGTGATGTTGTTATCGGGTGTGTTACAAATGAGTTGTGCTTTTTACTGGCTTGTGGGGAGTCCCAGTGTGTCACAGACAGCGGTCATATTAGTGCAGCTGTTGAGGAGGACATGACTGTTGTTATCCTTCTGTCTGTGAGCTGGGAGGGGCTGGACATACAGACACACAAAGTTCTGAAATAGATTTGCTTTGGTGAATGAAGTCTGATGAATCAACATGCTTGTTAACACATGCGCTCAGAATAAAAAATAAAAATAAAAAAGTAAATGTCCAAAATACATAATTAATTCTTTGTCTGTTGTTCATCTGTTGTCAGTACCACATGCAGCACTAACACGTACTGGAGACTTATGTTCTTTTCAGTCAATACACCTATGTGTTTGTATCTGCGTACATATGTGTGTGTGGTTGTTGCACTGGGGATATGTGTGTGTTGGCCCCCTCTTTCGCCTGTCTCAGTTTCTGTACAGTTGCTACTGTTCCTTCATGTTCGGTCATGCTTTCAAGCTGACATCACACACCAAGAGAGGAGTGTTGCGTCCGCAAAATACAGACAGAAACCCACACACTTACATGAAAAAAATGTGTGGAAAGATGGTGGAAGGAAGATCAGGGGAGAAGGGGAAAAGCTGGTGTGCAGAGAAGGTTTTTGTGCAACAAACAGGGTCGGCTGTGCAGTAGCGGTGACAGTTTAAATAACTTTCAGCAAGATTCCAATATCATTTTAAATTGCAATATGAAATGATAAATGTTAACATATTTAAAGTCATATTCAACAGGAAATCATATCAATTGGTGGTAAAATGGGGAAACTAGCTAGTTTATTAAAATGAAAGAAAAGAATTATTTTGGTTTTAACTAGGCCTTACTATATGCTAGTTAACTTATATTAACCAGTATATGCTGACACATTTGAATGCATACAGCTTCACTTGATCACTGGGAAATACAACTTGGACAGTTTAACCATTTCTAGTCCAGTCTGTTCTTAATAGTCTGGAAAATGGACTGATTGAAGTTCTCAGCATACTATTAAACCCCACTTTGTCTCTCACTCTATGTAGAAAAGCAGAGACTTCTTCTCTAAAACATGCATACTTTGGGAAAATTTTCCATAACTTTATCCAACTGCAATTCTCAGCTCAACTTGATAAGCATAAGCCAAGCTTAACTGGCTCAGCATTTGGATCTGTCTTTGCAGTTGGAATACCTTGTGCATGTCATGTAGATCATGTCATTTATGATTTATTGATGATAGTAATCACATTTTGTCTTGCCTTTCCCTCTGTCTCTTATTTCTGTGTTTCTCTTCTGGTATCCTTGCAGACATGTTCCAGTACCTTTTATCCTTCTCTCAAGGCCACCTGAGTTCGTTGCTGGAGGCAAGCTACCCATCTCTGTCTCGCCAAGCTCTGCCCCATGTGAATCAGCTTTTTTCCTCCCTCTCCCTCTACCTTCGTGGAGGTAATGTCTCCGTGGAGGGAGAAGTTCACCATTTTTTTAACAACATCTTCCCACTTGTATACACACGGCTTATAAATCCAGGCATTGAAGGGAGCATAATGATGGGCAGTGAAATGGGCGACTGTCTCCGTATGATCAGGCAGGATGTCAGCCCTTTTGGGACTCACGCAGCCGTCATGGCCCAGGAGCTGGCTGGGGCTTTGGGGGCTGGCCGACAACTCGGTCTGGCCCTGGAAGAAGGTCTGGAGGTCATGAATGCAACTGAACATGCCAGACTGAGCAAGGAGTGTATAAAGGCCCTGGTGAAAATGTTGTACTGCTCCCATTGCAGCGGTCTGACATTGATCAAGCCTTGCTCGGGCTACTGTCTGAATGTAATGCGAGGCTGCTTGGCTTGCGTGTCCGAGTTGGATCAGCCTTGGAGGAGGTATACTAGCTTGTTGGAGCAACTCACCCATGCCATGGCCGGACACCACAGTTTGGAACTTGCCATCCTGAGAGTCAGAGAGCACGTTAGTGAGGCCTTGCTTTATGCACAGCTCCATGGTCCACTCATTACTGCTACGGTGAGTACAAACTGGTGAAACATCAATCACAAGCTTTAATGCACAAGAAAAAGCCTCCAAAACTTTTTTTTTGTTTTTTTGTTTAACATCTTTGTTTTATACATGTACCTTGGCAAAGTTAAATAT
This sequence comes from Pterophyllum scalare, assembly GCA_024447675.2. Classification (NCBI taxonomy): domain Eukaryota; kingdom Metazoa; phylum Chordata; class Actinopteri; order Cichliformes; family Cichlidae; genus Pterophyllum; species Pterophyllum scalare. Next base: position 30,336 of record JAMQGT020006199.1, on the reverse strand, counting down.
ATTGATTGGAAAGCTTTTGAAGCTTTCAGTTATGAGTTAGTTTTTCCACCAGTGCAACAAAGAACCCTACACACTATGTTAATGTTTCTGCAATGCTGAAACTTTTCAGAGAAAACTAATGTTTATACTAAAAAGAACTTTAGTCCCCACCATGTTAGCTGAGGCTGCCTTACCATTTTTTCCAAAATGGTAAGGCAGCTGAACATTACCATTGTTTACGTTCCGACTGTGGAAATATTATTTCTCATTGACTACGGTGAACCTGAGACAAAATGTGGATAAAGCATGCATGCTCTTGCATGCTATAAATGCTACCATATGGTTTGTTATATGTGTTCACAAGTTAGTATTATCAACAGCATACAGAGAGTTTTATGAACTGTTGCTCTTAATTGAATCCTACAGTTAAACCTACTGCAAAACTGTTTTTTTTTTTAATGTTATCTTAACAGCAAGCATTATGGTTAGTATGTACTAAATATACATAGTTTGGAAACTTAACAAGTAGGACAGAGGCTATGATACACACTGGGTAGTCTTCTCTAAGATTATTGATGAATTTGATTTGATATGAAATAGTGCCCGTATTTATTATTGCCTACTACTAGACAATTATACAATCTACTAATTTGGTTACATATTTCATATGTACAGCAATTCTGGTGAGAAATGACTGACACTATTATACAGTACAAAGTAAATAATTTGTTTATGTGCTTCAATATGTGAAACCAGCAGTGTGGTTCTTTAGTTGTAGGAACATTAAAAAAAACCTAAATGGTTTTGCATCAATGCATAGACAGTTATAACTTGCATGGATGTTTAGAACTTTTTCTATGTGTGCATGACAGAGGAGAGTGGGGTGCCAGGCTTAAAGACTGACCTATGCTAAGCTATGTATTAAGCTTGTATTTCATGTGTGCGTACATGTGCCTGCTTGGTATTCATAGGGTGGCAGGCAAGCCAAGAGCAGGCGACTCAACATGGGGACAGAATTGAAAGGATTCCAGCTAGGCCATGCAATCTAGACCAAACAATCGGATGAAAAAAAAATATAGATCCACAAGAACTGTTGCTAGAAAAGGAGGGGGCCTCAGATTTGGATACTAGTGACTCTCATTTTCTGTGCTTTCATGTGTAAACATTCTCCAAGACTGGAGCATAAACATGAACTCCCATATGTAGAAAGTCACACACAATAAAAGACCTATGAATTCGAAGAAATACCCATTGAACCCACTGAAAAATGTTACTGTGGGGCAAGTGCAAAAATGTGCTTAACTAAAGTCGAGTTCAAAAAACAAACTCTGCTTTTTTTTTTTTTTTTTGCCCAGTCAGAGTATTATATGGAGTTGTTATTAAAGGAATTATTGTGACTGTGTGGTTTATTTCTGGGATGCTGTCCCAAACCATTTGTGGTTTCTCTTTCATTTACTCTGTTAGCTGCAGACTACATGGTCTCCAACATGCGTTGCTATACAACATAGGGGGACCTGGGTCACAGCACAAATATTGTACATGCAAACTCACACACACACACACACACACACACACACACACACACACACACACACACACACACACACACACACACACACACACACACACACAAACACTTAGACCGAGCATTGCCCAAGGATGACGTTTTAGCCCAGTAAGAAACCTAGGTCTCTAAACGTGTTCCTGCTTTTACTGATGTAGAGAGTGAATGTGGGTTGAAGGGAAGTGATTATGGACTTTGGTAGTTTGGTAGTTGGATTATGGAAAGTAGACACCATAAAGGGAAAATGAGAAAATATGCAATGTAACAAATACTCTTTTCAATGCAAATAGTAGCACTAATTAATTAATTAATTATTTAATGCTTTCTCCCTCTGAATACAGCTGTGTTTAATTTGTCTTGTTTCTCCAGATTCAGCCTGAGATTGTTATAAAAAACAGTGATATGGCTCATTTGACCTACAGGGAACCCTTATATCTTCTCCTCGGTTATGATGGTCAGGACTAGGATAACTCTTAACACATAGAAGTATGTATTTTCTCACATGTTCATTCAGTGACTCAGTTGCTTACTAAGCTCTTATGGTATGCTTATGAGAAAATAGCAACAGTGGTCCATATTAGAGCAGTTTATATGCAGGTCTACCTTATCCGCTTGTTGGTTTTACCCCACCTTCTCATTACAGTCTTACGGAGGAATGATAATAGCAGACTGGGCCTTTAGATAATGGAAACAAGGGCTCGTGGGTTGATTGGAAGCGTTCCATTCACCATCGCGGCACCTCAGTAGACTGCAGAAGTTTACATTGCAAGCACTTTTTCTTTTACACTAGGCCACAATAAAATTAGGGAATTGGTTTGAAAATACAACCCCATTTTCAAAAGCTGGGACAGTGTGTATAATATAAATAAAGCAGAACTGAATGAGTCGCAAATGATTTAAAGCCTATATTTTATTGGAGAAAGAACAAGACTAAAAGTTACATTTTGAAACTGAGACATGTAACTGTTTGTTGAAAAATCAATATGCTCATAGTAGTAGTAAGAATAGTACTATGTATATTTTTTAGTAAAATTTGAAAAGAATTTCACCATTATCCATGCATAGTATTATTACAACAAAGAATCCAGGTAAATCTCCATGTACAATGGGCAAGGGTGAAGTTTGTGGGCTTGGGCAGTGCTGAATTAAAAATAGACACAGTTCCATGGTGAACATCGCTGCACTGGTTTAGGAACACTTTTGAAAATTGCCAGTAAATGCGCGGTGTTGCTTCATCCAAAAATGCAATTTAAAACTATGTCATGCAAAGAAAAGTCATATATAAAGAAGATCCTGAAACTCCACCTTCTCTGGGTTTGGATGGAGTTAGGCAAAGTGGAAAATTGTTATGTGGTCTCACTCATAAAAGCTAAAAAATCTTTCTGACAATTAACTTCTCTGGCTTCAAGAGGAAAACTATTCTGCTTGCATCAGTGCATGGTTCAAAAGACAGCATCTTAGGTGCACTATAGCACACATTGCACATCTGTGAAAATCCCACTTGCTGAAAATATGTAAACAGGCTTAGGAGCAACATATGCTGTAGTTCAGATGTCATGCTTATTTTAGCAGGACAGTAGCAAACTATATTCTGCACGTTGCAACAGCGTGGCTCTATAACCAAAATTGGCCTGTCTGTGATCCAAACCTGTTACCTATCAAAACATTATTATATACCATAATAATATATTGAGGAAAAAATGGGAAAACATTTTGCTTTCACAAGTACAGGAACTGGGCTCCTCAGTTCACAAATACTTAGGAAGGTGTTTAAAAAAGAGGTAAAGCAAAAAACAAACAAACAAATAAGTGCCTATCACAACTTTTCATTTCAGATAATTTTCATAATTTTTGTGAGATATGCTGATGAAAACAATTGAGAAGCTTTTTATAATAATATGGTACACATGCTCAGGCCTTTATACATAGTTTCTATATTTAATATTTCAGACTATTAGCCAAATCTTTGCTGGCACATAATGCACTCGTGACAAATTTATGGGCTTAAACCATCTTTCTCAGTTGTGTATGCCTTTGGCACCAGTTCTAAACATCAAGCTGAGTGACTGACTTACTCAGCAGTCCATTAGCTAATGATGGTTGATGCAGCCCATCTTCTCCTCAGTCAACCTCACACATTTTTCCCACTCTCATCTTCTCTCACTATAAGATGCTGACTATATCCAGCAGCCCTCAAACACCACAATAAAAAAACCCCAAAACAAAACTGATAAAGAAAATCTCCTGTATATAAAAAAAATGCAGTGATAACAACTTTATGATTGATTTAGGGTGGAATAAATTTGGCTCTGAACACAAAGCATTTGTACTCGGTACAGTATAATATGTTTCCCCTTTGACTTTGGATTGATAGATTGATAGAATCATATTATTTCAAGCCACACCATTTTGTTAATACACAGTTGATCACGTTGATGAAATGTCGGTTGAAGGGAGACTAGTGTGGGATTTTCCTTCAGAGCTCATGACCTGCTACTGGAGTTTAATACAGAACAGGAAATGACTAGCAAGATAGACAGAGACAACAAAAAGCGAGTCTAATAAAGGAACCAGCAATCCCAGGGTTTTGCTATATTGATCACAGTCTGTAGCTTCTCCAAGTCTAGATTTAGATGGTAAACTTGAATAGTGACATTCAGTAATATAATGAAATGACATGTTTGTTTGCTTATTTTTCATCTGGCCTATTACACACTAAATCAGAACACCTCATATTAATAAAACAAATGCTGGGATATGCTGATGAGCCTCTTAGACAAATGTGTTCTTTATAACACATAAATGCCTAACACCTTCTCATGGCTCAACCTGAAGATTTGACAACTATCATAATTAAATAAACACATAGATATATTTTCTGACACATAATACACAAAAATCACACTTGAAAGTTCTTGTTTTATAGTTGTTCCCAAAAGCTTTATTTTGAGCTAGCTACCATAATAGTATCACAGGACAGCTGTTGCGATGTTAACACAAGTGCCTGCTGCATCTGTGTTATGATTTTCATGGTAAATGCTGGCCCATTTGAAGCCTTCAGATGAACACATGGACTCCCAGTTTCTATTCAGATGCTTATTTTCTCTCCGCGTGGCGATATGTTCCAATATATATTGCAGAGACAGACGAGATGAACTCACTTGACTTTCCCCGTCTCTTGCTACTTGCCTTCTTTTCTCTGTCTCTATATATAACACCACTTGAATCCACTGAGACGGGCTTGGCACATTCTGTGTCTGTAATTCTCGTAAATTTATTTACAGTTATGGATAAATGTTGTCAACAAACTCCACAGTAACACCCATTTTCACAAGAACAAAAAAACAAGAGGCTCTCATTTTTAGATCATCTGTGAGTGATTTAATCAGGGTAAACAAGTCTCAGTGTGGAGAGAGGAACTCAGCGTGCTCTTTAAGACTGCAATCTGAAGGTCCTTTTCCTGTGATATATGAGTGACTGCAACTCTCTTTAATTAGCACTGACATCATTTGGACAACAGAGAAAAGAGAGAGGGTAGGACTGATCGACAGAGACTGAGAAAGAATACACAAATGATTCAGACAGATTGAAGGGGGGCCTATAAAGACGGCAATGCGGAACTGTTAGAGAGGCAAAGGGCAAGCAAGCTGAGAACTGTTACACTGTAAATCCTCTTACACTCTTTTCAGTCAGTGCTATTAGAGCTCTTCCTGTATTAGTCAGAGGCTTGCTATTGCTTGCTGAATGTGCTAGGAAAAGCTGATTGTTTAACATTCTGGTTTAAAGCTACTGTACATTTAAACCATATATTTCATTCAGTTCAATTTCATTTTACTTAATTGGTGCCAATTCACAAAAAAAAAAAACAATAACAAAAAACAGAACAAACAGAAATCACCACAAAGTGCTTTATATAGCAAGGTAAAGATGCTAGCATATTAGAGAGAAAAACGCAACCACTATGATCCACTATGAGCAGCACTTGGTGATGCTGGGAGTGAAGATAACCCTTTTAACAGGAAGAGCCTACTGGCAGATCCAGGCACAGGGAGATGCGGCCATCTGCTCTGACTGGTTCAGGGTTGACAGGAAAAGAGAAGAGAAAAGATGAGCGTAGAGAGCCAAGGACAAAACACAAATTGTGGGAGAGTGAAGACAAAAGTTAATGATATGCACTAGTGGCATGTATCCACATGGGGAGTGAAAAGAGGGGAATTGGTAAAAAATGCATAATACATCATGGGAAGCCCCCAAGCAACCTAAAGGCCCCGGTATACCTGCTGTGTATTTTCCTGAACAACAGGTGTCGCCACTCAGACGATACCGTCGCAAGTTTGTCTTTTCTAAGCCTATTACAGCATAACTAAGGGAGGGTTCAGGGCCACCTGACCTAGCCCTAATTATAAGTTTTATCAAAGAAGAAGGTTTTAAGCCTAATCCTAAAAGTAAAGAAATCTAAATTTGGAGTTGTTCCCACAGGAGAGGGGCCTGAAAGCTGAAGGCTCCGCCTTCCATTCTACTTTTAGAAACTTTAAAAACCACAAGTAGGCCTTCAGTCTGAGAGCAAAGTGCTCTGTTGTGGCATGATACTCAAAGGTCTTTAAGATATGATAGGGTATGATCATTCCAGGCTTTGTACGTGAGCTGAAGGATTTTAAATTCAATTCTGGATTTAATAGGAAGCAAATGAAGGCAAACTAATGTGGTAGAAATATGATCTCTCTTTCTCTTTCATATGATTTCAGGATACACTGTAGTAGATTAATCCAAAACATCATGAAATTACTTTTTAAAGTTCATGAGACAGATGCATTTATATTTGATGCACGTTTCTTTATGATTTGCACCTCTAATCATCACCAGCATTGATATTTCCTGCCCAAAAGGACTGAAATGATTTCATACATATGAACAAAATGAAGGATGACATTTATTTTAATACATTTACTTATACTTGTAAGTTGACTGTTATAGGCTATGCATGTAGTCATCTGTTATATTATATTGTCTTTAGACGTATAACATTCTGTGATTAATGACTAGTAATTTTACTAGCTTCATTAGACTTTCTCTTGGAAAATTAAATTAGGGTGGATCAAGAAGATCATTTGCTGTGCATTATGTAGCGTGATGACAGCTATAACAGTCCCACAACTTCTGCAAAATATAGTTACATAGAAGTGCTTTATTAGGCCCACACAAATAAAATAGAATAGTAAAACCACTGAAATTAAAATCAATTTAAAATAATATAAAAAAAATTGACTAGCATAAATAATTTTTTTTAACGTAATTTAACTTTCACTTATATATATATATTACCAACAACGACAGACAGCTACTTTCAGCTGCTTTTTTATCCACAAGGATAACTTTCACTTGTTAGGCAATGACAGTGATTATTATTATATATTATTAATGATAATAACTCTTTTGCAACACAGACTGTCTGATGCCACAGTAGTGTGATTAAATGCAATACCTTATCTTGGTTAAATGTGGTTAAATACACTCTATAACACAGCCTGGTAGTACTGTTTAGGAAAGAGAGAGACTTTCTTATTCCCCTAACCCACCCACATGTTCCCAGAGGGGTCAGGGTTTGAACTGGCAAGTATCCCTGTTGCAGCCCTGCTTCATTAACCACAAGGCCTCCACCACAGTGCTGCTAGTCTGGCAAAAATAAAGACAAAGTCCATATTATATATGCATGTTTATGTGTTATTTTTGGATAATGTTATATTGTTATTACAGACTTTCACACATTGTACCTATTGTTAATCTTCAGCAAGTCATGTATTTGTGAACACTTTCTTTTTTTAGTGGCAGAACAAAAGGTACCTTCGAGACTCTGTATTTCTTCTGGTTTTACATGAACATTAACTTTTAAACAGTAAAAAATAAATATATATAAATAAATAAATATATATAAACAGTTCTGCACACATGATGAACCTTCCTTTTCAGTTTTCATGTGTGCAGCAATTAGTGGTGCAGATTTTTTCTTTTTTTTTTTCCTTTTCAACATTATCATGCTACTCAACAGTACAAATTCTTTGCGGTTTCTTTGGGGAAAACATAATAAATATAATATGCAGCCATCTTACCAATATTTTAACTGGTGGCTGGTTGCATTCCCACTGTTATGCTAGGACTGTACTACTGTAAGTATTTTCATGTTTGTTTTCCTTTAGTCTGAAACCACACTGAAACAAATCAATTAATCTAACAACTGCTTTACTTTTTGATCTGGCAAGTGCTTTTCCAGCCTGGGAGTTTGTTACATAACTCTCACTGAAACATTTACACTAAATTAAATTCCTTCTCCAATGGCAATGTCTCTTCTCCTACTGCATGTTAGCATGTCATCTCTAAACCAAAATGAAGGGATTGGATAATGGTGTGAACCTATGAGCATTTGTGATATCAATCAAAAAAAGAGGAAATTTCAAGTCCTTTCTATAATCATTCTATAACCACATGGACATTATGTGTGTCCTTATTTGCTGTCATATATATATTTTGTTACAATGATGGATGCATATATTTAAGATGACTGATATTTCTGTATTGCGGTAAGCTTTTGTACAAGTAATTTCTATAAGTAATTTCTATAACTCAAATGGTCAGGTTCAGAAAGTTTTCCTATGGTCTGCTCTGATTGTGAATATGAAATTCCCACTCTGCCTGCTTTTCAAACCTTTCAAAGGCCAGGCAGTCACAAGAATGTTGGCTTAAAGGGGGAATTGCTGAAATTGCTCACCAGTTTCAGACAGCTGATGAACTAAAAGGCTGCACTGAGGCCCAGTATAAGATAAATGAGGATTAATCTGAACAGTGAATCATGTCGAGGTATTCCAGTACAGTCCAAGAATTAAAGAATGTCAAGGTATCTGTATAATAGAGATTTAGTGCAAGTGATGGTTTATAACTCTGTGAGATGATTCAAAAGGGGGTATTGTTTTAGCTTAGGTCAGGAACTGATGATATAAGACGCTCCCAGGTTCTTTTTGTATTTTTCTATATTTTATTTTGAGAGCCAACGGAAAGGAAATAATCGCATGCCTTTGGTGCAAATGAAAAAGTTCTGAGCCCACCTAGAAAGTGCATTTAACTGCTGATGATTTTGGCATAGCTTACAAATATGGCATCATTCTTGGAGTTAAACATTGACAGCATTAGGCAATGGCATGTGATGTTTATAGTATACGCACATTTAGCACATACTGCATTGGAAGGTGAGGGTCTTCACTGACCAGAAATGTTGTGCTCATCCCACAACGCGTTGTGCTTGGGGTGAGGGGGGCTGAGCAAGTTCCCCTAGCTTTACTGGATAATCCTTTGATAAATAAACTGAAAGAAAAGACCACCACTGCTATCTGTAAGCCAATACTCCCCTAGAGCAGGGATGGACATGGGCTTGGCTAGCTTGGACGAGATTCCCTTGCTGTTCTTTTTTTCATTCCCTTGCTTTAGTAAGATATGTAAATAATGCAGTTACACATAGGATTGGGACAACATAGATCCTAGCTCACACCTTATACACACACAATATATATATATATATATATATATATATACATATATATATATATATATATACACACATATATATATATATATATATATATATATATATATATATATATATATATATATATATATATATATATATATATATATATATTGGAATGGAGTTTTGTGCATCTGTGTTGATGTGCTAAACAGTATATCCACACCTGTAAAACATACTGTATGCATGCACTGTAATTGTAAAAACATTAATCCACCCTACCTGCAGCCGTAGAAATCAAATTTCATTGGGTAGCTCAAATGTACATAGAATACATACCTTGTATTTCCCTAAACTCTTCCTTGTGGAGAACAACCATCCAATCAGTCTGCCTCCTCCACCAGTCTCTGTCCTCAGGCAATCATATAAGGAATGCTCTGCAAAATAGCTGAAATTGTGAAGGTATAACAAGGGCAAGCAGGTGGTCACACACACATACACACTCAAAACCAAAGGCTTACGCTGTGCCCAAATGAGTTTTCCATTCTCACGCCATCATCGGGTCAGGAGTTAATTGATTTATGGCCATGTTTTAGCTCATGTCATTATTCAGCCTGTCATCTGATTGGCTTTTGGGATTATGTGGTCATAAGATCCAATCTATAAGAGCATGTCTCCATTTCTCAAGAGTATCCTTAAGAGGATCCTGTTTATTTTTCCTGACAGTCACTATGTGTTCTGTTTACACTGTATGTTTAGTTAGGCATAAAAATGATTTGTGTTAGCGTTATTGTTTTGAAACATCTGCCTTTCTCCAATCTTTTCTTTTTTTCTGGCTTCTTTAAAAGTACAGCGTTTTAACCTCTTCTCTGTGGTTTGGTTGTAAAAATAATGGGGTAATGCAAACAGAACTGAGAGTGACCTCCTCTTGATGCTCATAATTTACATAGATGTTTACATTTTTGTCTCAGAGAATAGCAAAATGTCATACAAACTCTGGTGAGAAATGGCACTTTGAAAAGTTCACAATGACAGGATTAGATCTTGTCTTAATCCTTCATTTCTCACCACTGCAGAGATGTGATAACCTGTAGAACTGCCCTCATTTGTCACATGCTGAACTATATATATATATATATATATATGAATGTGTTATTAAGGTTTTCTGGGGTCCTAAGCAGTGTGAAAGGCTCCTTTTGTCTCTTTTTTTGTCACTCACTTTGTGCTTATTGTTTCTGTTATGGCAGCTCCTTCATGGTATGTAGTGGCTTTTGTTCCCTGCATTATTTTTCTTATTATTTTACCCAGAGTAGTATTGTTCCTAGTCAGTCATAATGAGGTTACATTAACCTAACACAAAAGTCAAATAAAAAAAAAAAGAGGATTAAACATCCAACTATACGCACACTACTTCCTTACAGACTACTCTGCTCAACCATTTGCACACATGGCTGTTGCAAAGTCTGCCAGCTTCCCCAGTTTCATACAAACACACAGACACACACACACAGCACACACACACACACACACACACACACACACACACACACACACACACACACACACACACACACACACATCCATATGCAGAGTGCAGTAGACCTCCCAGACACTAAAGTCTGGACATGATGTCATGAGATTTTATGTTGTCTGAAATAGGTGTAATGAATCTCGGGATTTGGATTTATAGATTATTATTCTTTTATTCATTTCTATATTTATTTAGCTAAATGAGAAAGAGGCATATTATTTACTTCTGCAGGAGCTGCCATTAATGACCAAGTAAGACTTATGACATTTATAACAGTTGTAATTCCTGGTATTACTAGCATTTTTGGGCCAAGCAATGAAATAATCTCATTTGTCAAACTTTATTTTGAAATCTTAAAATTTGCATTCTAATACAGAATTTACAAGCTGTATGCAACCGAGATGAACAATGACTGTCCACAGAAGCGCTGCAGCGCGCACAAACAGCATTTAGCTCAGAGTGTTGACAGGCTACATGGTTAAAACAGTTGCTATGGTCTATCTTTTCTCACCACTGCAATGTAATGTGCATGTGTGTCATGTTCGCATGTGTATATGTGTGGCCGTGTGCATGTGTGGTTGAGTTCCTCTACCACATGTGAGCATGTTTTATGGGTCCAAAGGGAGTTAAGGTTGATGCAGTAAAACAACCATCCGCGTGCCCAGCGTATGCCTTAAGAGAGGATTTGACATGAGAATGCAGTTAAAAAAAAGTCTGGAGGGAAAGACTTTGGTAAAGTAGAAACTTTCCAGTGAAGAAGTTAAAGAAATCAGATTCTTAGTTATGCTGTTATTGTTGATTCCTGTGCTACTGAGAAGCCTGTTGCTCAGGAATATATGGTTGGTATGTGAAAGCTTTCGTTTGAACGGCACATGAGACATCTGCCTCACTGTGGAGGGAAAAGGATATTTTTAGTGTGACTGTGAGGCACATTTTGTTACTGTTAACATATTTCAGCTGCTTCAAGACTAATCCAAACTCTTCCCCAGCATGTGGACACACCCCTTCAAACAAAAATTTAAACACACATGTTGCCTGGATGGATTTGTTTCTCTAAAGTTCTGAAGTCTAAATTTTCTTTACTGTAAGTTCAAGTTGCCTCGTTTACTAAGAATGAGGCAGTGTCTGTCTTCCGCTGTTTCTTACTGTAAGGCTCTCATTTCTAAACCATTAATGAACAAACTATGCTGTTAAATATTATGTAGTCCTTTTGGATGTCCTTACAGGGTACAGTGACTCATCTTTCTAGGCGAAGCAGTATACATGCACTAATCACTGTAAGGGATTGTTCAGTTCAGCTTGTAAGAGCCATTACAGTCGGTCTCTCTGGCTAATTGAGGCTCACTTAATAATGCTGCCTAGAGGCTTTTAAGCCAATGAGATGTCATTGATTTTGCCTCTTGGTTTGTGGCACACACCCCTTTATTCATGACCCCACTGTCTCCTCCTCTGTGCTGCTGGCTTTAATAGCCCACTGGGAATACTTGCCAATGTTTCCAAGCGTGCACACATACATTCACCTCCATGAAGTAGTGGAATAGTCTACATTTACTGTCAACCCTTCTGGCAATAACTCACTCATCAAACCATTTCTTTCATCACATCCCTCACTTCATGACCACTCTTTTCCCATTTTCTCCATTACTCTGAACTTCCACAATTCACTTTAATATAGCTGTTCTTCATTTGAAATGGTGATGGTATCAGTCTGATAAAATATATTCCCTTATTTGCAACTAGATTCTTTGAGTTGTATAGGTAGGTCATTCTGAAGCCTCCCTGCTGTTCCTCCTATACTTTTACAAGTTTTCTTTCTTAACAGGTGTTTGTTTGTGCTATTCTCCCCACAGGTGGACAAGGTATGTGGCCTATCTACAGGGGAACCCACACACATGCATCCTACCAGCCCAGAGGTCAAAACCTCTACCGTGACCTTATCTTCTCCTTTTCCATCTACGGCCCCCTCCCAACCTTCACCCGAGGAGTGGCTGGGGCAGTTAGCTCACTTAAGAAAGTAAGACAAAGCTATGAACCTTCATTCCTTTGGTTGGATTCTGAAGTTTAGTGCTGGCTGTTGTAAATCCTTTTTTTACAGGCATATATCCAATGTTTTTACTTGTTACTTAGCTGTACTGCTGGATGGAATGTAATTAAATGAAAACTGACTAGGCCTGTATGACATGGCCTGAAGGGCTGGCCTGTGTCTATTCACAGCTGTCACTTTTTGCTTTCTTCAAATGGTTAGTTGGATACTATTCACACCCACACACTGTAAATGTAGTGCCTGGCCCAGCTTTTTTGAAATGGGATTGTACAGCCCGTGCCCTCCACCTGGCCCTTGAGGCAACCATCCTGTGCCCACAGCAGCTGGTAGTGAGGTGGAGTGTGGGTAAGATTAATGTTGACGGACCAGCAATTTCCTGTTTACCCAGACGGCCATACCACCAACTCTGCACACTAGCCGGCCTCAGCTTAAATAGCACCACTCACAAAAAACACACACACACAGACACCCTCTTGCAGTGTTGTCTACCATGAATCACTGCACTGATGCCAGCCTAGCTGACAGATCTGGCCTGGCACTGGCACCACCATTCATGGCAACACAATCCAGCTCACTGCATGCTGCCAACACTGACCGGCGCACATGTGAGTGTTGACCACATCAGAGACACGGCAATACCAAGGGCCGTAAAGGGAGACTAGAGTACAGCTGAAAAATAATAGAGTAAAACATTTATATTGTTTATATTTTGTTTTAATTGTGAAAAATTTTACTCTGCTGTTTTGTTAAATGTTTGCACATGTGCATATGTTTGCTTGCATTTGTTTACTGATTTAACAAATTCATTCCATTAAACTTTTTGTCTTCATTTGGATGTGGTGTGGGGAAAAAATAGGCATCGATTTATATGTGGTGTAATCATTCTCTGCATGCGCATGATTAATCACTCTCTTTCAGGGTCAAATGACTGTCTTTTCTCCCTCTTCCCCATATGCCCCATGTTTCCTTTCTCTCAATCCCCCTTTCACCTCCCTGCATCCTTCTTGCTTGCAACAATCTCCCTGGGACTCCAACTCCCATCACTCCCAGTTCATTCCCCCTGAAACCCTCCAAGAACAATAAACATAGTCTGAGAACCCTCTCTAGGTAAGCATGAACCCAAGAGACATTTATTTTTTTCTTTTAGAAGTGTCAGGTAGTACAGTATTGTGCTAGTATAGACTGTTCAGATATCGCTGACATTTAACAGGTGATTAACTTTTGGGAAATGGGTCCATATTGCATGCCTTACAAAACATGTCTGTTGATCTCAAACACTGGTTTCACCGACAAACTCGGCACATTACCCCGTGTGAACCAGCCGATGTTTTTAGTTTCTTTCTCGTGGGTGGCGGCAATGTGTGTCCGATCAAAATGTTATGCCATTGTTTTGTTCAAGATGACAGCGTCTATATTGATGACACGTGTTAGCAGATCTAGAGAAGCAAGGATATTACCACACAGCATAATTGAGAGAAATGTGCTGATGCAGTAAAGCGGTCACATTCAAAGCCATTCATTTCCTGCCTCCATCAGTATCATCACATTAATGCAGGCCTTGTTTGTCATCGTACCAAAGCACAGTGCCACTAATGGCTGAGAAATGTGTCCATCAACCGCCCCAAAAATGTGACCGCTAATGACACAATTTTAAGTTTTCAAGTCTGCTGATTTGGAAGGAAGTGAGGTGTCTGTATGAAAGTTATACTTGTTTTGGTTTTTTCCTCAGGGACTTTTTGATGAACCTACAGAGCTTTAAGTCCTTCTTTGCGGGGTTGCCAGAGGAGCTATGTCACGAGGAGAATGCAGTGGATGAGTCCACTTGTTGGAGCAGAGATGGTGTGGTGGAAAGGTAAGAGAAACATGTTGCTTTGGAGATGAGAGCTTTCTCTTTCTTACGATGACATTACAGGACCATGCAGATGCTGACGTGTCGGTGTTATTTTAAACAGAGATTTAATACCTTGCCTCACGAAAGCTGAGATTTGACAGAAAGTGACCTCTGTGTTTTAGTCTGTGTGCTTGTGTGGAATAAGGTTGTGAGTCAGTGTGGCTGGCTCTTGCTAATCACTGTGGAAATAAGAAGTCATTAAATCAGTCTCTGCACTGAATAAATGCAGGCTGCACAAATGGTCGCAAGGCACTCCTTTCCTTTGTGTTGGAGTCATTTTATGAGTTGTTAACTGTGCCTTTCTCTCTCTCCAATAGTTAGGAGATATTTATTTTGTGCTGATTTATAGGTGTGGCCCTAAAACCCTTTTCCTGCTTATGGTTTTGGGTGCATCTCTCTGGCTGAAGTACTGTGTGTGGTTATGCATTTTCTCCATCAGCATGAGAAGAACAGACAAATGATGCAGATAACTGAGCCAATGTAAGTCTGCAAATGATTCCCACTGCTGGATCTGATTCTTAAAAGCTGTAGAAGCTTAGCCCACAATTATGACAAGATTATGCGCTGCCTCTACTGTGGTGGCCTTAAACTGGCCCCCTTGGCATTGCAACTTCAGTGCTCTGGGCTGCCAGTATTAGCTCTGCCAGAGGAAAACAGAGGACCAAATGATGACTTCCCCATCGAGTGCTTATCAGATATTTTGGCCCGGATTAAGGCATGCATTATTTTCTACATGAGTATATGGGACAATATTATGTGCAGGAACAGATGACTCAGATTCTAAGAAGAACCCTTTTTTATTATCCTCATTGCTTAGAAGTATTTTGATAAAGCTTTTCTCTTCTCTTCTCTTCTCTTCTCTTCTTCTTTCTCTTCTCTTCTCTTCTCTCTCTCTTCTCTTCTCTTCTCTTTCTCTTCTCTTCTCTTCTCTTTCTCTTCTCTTCTCTTCTCTTCTTTAATATGAGAAAGCAAAAACTAGGCAAGGCATCTATAATTCAACCCCTATATTACAAGAAAGTTTAACTTATCTGGTTGAGCTCCTTGTATGTATTTACTGTCAGTTCTTTGTTCACTGCCATCTGTGTGTACTTGAGTGTGTGTGAGTGTCATTTTACTACAAAAAGTACTGGTTTTTCAACAATGGTGCTAATGGGTTGTAATAGTTTGTTATCACACACTCCCTGGTGAGTGCCAGGGCTTTGCTTGTGGTGTCAAGTGTTCTTGGTTTGAATAAGAAAACAGTACCCTACTAAGACATTTGGCACCACTCATAAACCGTTCAGCTTGGCCTGTGACTATTCAGCTAGCTTCTTTCACTGTATCTGACACTGTTGGCATGCATTACAGGGCATGAAAAGGGTTGCCATTTTGGTGCCTTGGTGCCCCCTGTGCCTTGGTGTGCCCCTGATGAGGGAAGCATGGTGGAGTGATCATGGGGAGAGGGAAGCCTTGGCAGCATAAAGATCCATTGTGAAGTCAGTGGAGTGGGGCACAGCCCTGCTGTGGGGACCCCCAAAGCCTGGAGGGTGAACAAAGACCCTCCTATGAGGCTGCATGGGAAAGGCTTGGACATCACTGCCATTTCTGCTGCCACTATCGGACATGCCTGGGAAACTTGCATGAAAATGCCAATGAAGAAGAGAGAAAGGAAGACAGTGAGAAACAAAGAAGAGAAAAGTTTTTTTTTTTAAGAAAGATGAAAATAAAGCATGATCCAAAATGGACATGTGCTGTTGTGTTAGTCAGTGTTATAGTCTTCTTTCCTGTATGGTAGACACAAAGCCTCTAGGGTCTCAGTGGGTTTTCCCAATGGGCCGGACACAGACACACACACTCTCACATATCAGTCCACACGGGATCCATATGCTAGTCAACAGCAGGGGAGTCATTCATTCAGACACAATCTTAATGTGCTTAGGCAAGGAGACACACATCTAAATGTGGAAACACACACACACAGACACGCTTGTAAGCTACAATACTTCAAAGCACATCAAAGGCATTTGGGATTGAAATTCCCTTCCTCTCTTTATTCAGCAACTGATGACAGAGTGGCAAGCGGGGGGGGGGCAAGCAGTTGTACTTAACAACTAAAATTGTGTTTTGGCATGTGTTCAAAATCTTCAAATATTTACATCAACACAGGTGCGAATACTTTGGTCCAACATTTCCGGAAAAATAAGATCAACCAAAATGACCAGTTTTATTTTTTTAATTTATTTTTTTTAGATCAGCCACTCACTCTGTTGTAGTGTTACTAAAAAAAGAGAAATAACTCACTTTAATTATGCCAGTTACCATTCCAGTTGTTTCATGCCTTTTTAAAAAACCTTTGACATATGCTTAGAGATAATGAGTGGATGTTTTTACATGATTCAGAAGGCTGTAGCCACTATTAAATAACTGGTTACATCAAGGGGGTTAGCAATAAGGAGACTGGGCAACTTAACCACATCACCAGTTCTGAGAACATGACTGTTAGACCAGGTATTGCAGTATTTTTTTTTGTAAATTTAGCCATCTAAGTCAGCAGTCAGTAATCTGTCTATCTATCCATATTCTTCATTTTCTTCATTAGTCCAATCATAGGTAGGGGTATTAATCTTACAGATAAATGTTTAATAATTTGTTCTGTGAATGTGCTTCTAGCTTAAAGTCGCTCTTACTAAGAAGTTAATGTGACACAAAGGTTAGCCATCGACTATTGAACTCTTACGATTTCAGTCCGTGTGTTTATTTGTTATGGTGACCCCTGCAGGACAGAGAGCACAGATGGTCTAATATGAAGTTAAAGAAATTAGACTGTTTCTGAAAATCAGATGAACATTATTTGTATTACATGACGAGGAATATTTCAGGCCAGCAGTTTTATCATGGATGCTCAACATGCTAGCATCCTCATGACAGCAATCCTAACATGAGCTCTTTTCCAACTTAGAGTTGCAGGGGTGCTGCTTTTCCAGTCATCATAGGGCTTCTTCACTTTAGGGGCCACCATAGCAGATTATCTTCCTCCATCTCACAATCCACACTTCAAACTCTCTTGCTGTGAGGCAACAGTGCTTTATAATAGTGTTTATTGCACTTCCTGCTCTCTCTGCATTGGCCTTTATGAGAAGCTATATTCATTGCAACTGCAAGATTAAGACCCCATGTGTGTTTTTCATGCAGTGTGCATGTAAAGCAAATTTTTTCACAGTTATAATTCAAATGCAGTCACATTGCTGTGAAATTCTGCAGCAAGGGGTGTAGGCACTTTTTAATATATTATTCATTTGTGTGAAGGTCCTTTAAGAATAGATAACTATATCACCTACACTACATCGCTATATCATTCACCTAAGTATATCACTATATGCTTAGGATATAGAATGATTCTACTGTTCTGGAATCAGCTCAAGATATGGTGCACATACAATACAGCAGTGTGAATCCTTCTGAATGCCTTGCATTTTTATAAGGTTATGACAATCCATTTGTTTATCATTTTGACATCTGGAATCCATTCTGTTATTGCAGAGAGAAACAGGGAGAGTGCTGTGCTGGGCAAAGCCTTCACCCCTTATACTCTCACTTGTTTTCTTCAGGCCTTCTAGTCCCATCCAGTCATAGTCTTCTCTGTGTCTGTCTCTTGGGTTAGGGGAGTTCAGTTCCAAAAAATGCGAGTGAATTGGATAATGAAAGAGGGAACTATAAATTAATGACTGTATGCAGAGGAAAGGCATTCCCTGAGCCTGTGTGTGCTTCACATATGTGCCTTAAGACTTGTGTTCTGGTGGCAAGCAAACAACAGAAGCTTGTTGAATTTTAAATGTGAAGTTAAAATGATATGTTAAAGTTGGAATATTGGAATTGTGATAGTCATGAGAAAAACTGGAGCATTTTGGAAATATTGACCTCATACTGTACCTTTACATTTTTTTTTGCTTTTACACCTGCCCTTTCACCTTTGCCATTTACATTTGATGTCTGCAACTAACCCCTTAGTGCTTCCATTTTTACTCCTTCAATCCAGCTATTCTACTTGT
This sequence comes from Pterophyllum scalare, assembly GCA_024447675.2. Classification (NCBI taxonomy): domain Eukaryota; kingdom Metazoa; phylum Chordata; class Actinopteri; order Cichliformes; family Cichlidae; genus Pterophyllum; species Pterophyllum scalare. Next base: position 11,786 of record JAMQGT020006199.1, on the reverse strand, counting down.
CCTAAGCTTTAATTCAGTGGCCCCTTCCTTTCCCATAACCCTGGTCTGCTTCCTGGGACCTCAGTATGACCCGCACTGCATTGCTTTGACTCTTTTCTCTTTGGGGCTGTGTCTTTGTGGTGTGGGTGTGTATGTGAGTGCACTTGAGAGAAAGAGAAAACAACAGTGATCATATTTCAGTATTTGTGAAGCGTTTATACTGTCTGCAGAAATGCTAGGATTCATGGAATTTCTAAACAAGGGGACAATTTTAGATGTCAGCAAATGTAATTCTGTTGGCATATACAGCTATTTGCCAATGTGGTGCATGCATGAAAAATGTTTATGAGTTTCAGTCTCTTCAAGTTTTGATTTTATGGTGTGCCTTGTGCATATTGTATGTTTGTGAAGTTTTCTTCCAGCTTCTTTCAGTCTTATTATGATCACTTTTATGGAAGGAATGCAGCTTCTCCCTTATACAGTGTGTCCAGTCAGTGCAGTTGGTTGAGCTAATATAATTAAAATGCCACAATAGACTGGCATGTTTTACTGGAGCAATTCCTACTGGGCGAGGTAGACACTGTGTACTCACTAACCTCTGTGCTTGCCCATTGGCAAGGCTTTCATGGCTGGATAGAAAGGATGAGAAGTAGAGGATATATGTGATGGTGGGATGGGAAAGGATTATGAATAAGAAAAAAAGTGGATTGAAATGGAGATGAAGTCATGGATAGATGAGGGAAGAAACAAAGATATTGGTCAGTGGCAGCAGGAAGTGGTGGCTTTAGGAGAGCCCTCTGTCTTTGTGGCTTAATTGACTCTATGAGCCTGTTTAAAGTTTGCACTGCTTCTCTGGTTGGAAGCCAATAGTAGACAGTGTGTCACTGCATTCTGTGTGTGTTTGAGAGTACTGTGTGTTCAATAATTTCTGTTCAGAATGGCATACATTCCAGTGTACTAAACTAGTGAACAAAGGACAAAAAAAATGCCTTCTTGTTTTTCTGTTTTGTTTACCTTTGGACATTGGGGGCATTTTCTCTCATTTTCAGTCTTTTTTTAGTTTTTATTTTTAAGTGCAAGAGAAAAAGAAAAAAAAAATTGACAGGTACCCTGGCCATGTACCTGGAACAGGTAGAAAACTGAAATACCATTTGTGCAATCAGCTACAGGTTGAGGTTCCTGCATCATTGGCCCTCTTCCTTTGTGTGTGTGTGTGTGGTGTGTGTGCATGTGTGTGTGCGTGTGTGCATATGTGCCCCTGTTCATGCATATGGGAGGACATGCATATGATCTCTCCCAAATCCAACATGGTGAGCTTAACTCATATCAGAGAAAAAATTTTTTCTGCACCTCAGTGAAAGTCAGCATCCAGGCCCCTAAATAAGGATAAAGAGACTAACACAAACCAAACCAGGCAGTGTAGTGAGACCAAACAACCCAGGATGTTGATAAGAACTCAAGTGTCTGCAACCTGCATCAAAGCCCAAGAAGTAGTGGACACCTTTGTGCCTAGGCAGAGAACTTCCAGGAACGTCTCCACCTGGCCTGGGGCCTTCGCCAAGACCCAACAGAGGCGGAGAGCACAACCCAGTCCCACCCAGGGAGCAAACTGACACTGACCCAAAGCCCAGGAAAGATACCAGCCAACACAACCCGGGCACCCGGGCACAGCCCCAGCGGCACAGGACGACCAGATCACCAGGACGACCAGACCACCAGGACGCCCACCCAAGCCCCCCCACACCCACTGCCCCCACCACTCTCCCAGACAGAGCAAAGGGCACCCACCCTGCCCCAGAGAGCCAGACACGGGGCAGAGCACCGTGCCCGCAGGGTGGACCATGAGCCCGCACCACACAGACCCGCACAGTGTATTGGTGGGGCGGGGCAGGGCAGATAAAGGGAAGGGGAAAGGGAGAGCTACAAAGCCCAGCCATCTAGACCTGTCTGCCCCTACTCATCCCACAGCCGCACCACCCCCAACGTCCACATCACCCCCACCCCGCCCCCACATGCAAAAACTCACTTTCTCTCATTTTCAGTCTAGTCCTTGTGCTTTAACATTTTCACAGGATTTTATTTATTTACGTATTTATTTTTTTGTTAAGCAATCCAACACTATCCAATGATGAATCATTCAAGCATAAAAGGCACCTAACACAAGGGAAGAACCAGTGTTGTGTCTTCACATAACAATTTAGCTAAGAACCAATTTTAAATTGTATCTTCAGTCACTTTGTTACTAGCAGCCAAACACACACACACACACACAAAAAAAACAAAAAACATAATTTATTCCCATGTTTTTAGTTGAATCTACAAAACGGCAGCTAACTCAAGTAATATCTTTAGGCAATTTGTTGCTACCAGTCTGTTCGCAAAAGTATCAGTTTGTTCCCATTTCTATATGAAAATGCAAAATATAAAACAGATTGAAAGGCATAAAATAGTACCCAACAGGGTTCTGATCCACCATGCAGTACCATCAGGAAAGTGCATGATTGGCAATGGCTTCATTTTCAGCATGACACTGCTAATCCAGTAAAAACATACCTGAATAGAAAAGCATACAGTGGAACACCATTCAGTCATGGATTGGCCTCCCCAGAGCTCGGCCCTCAGCATTATTGAAATAGTGTGGGATGAGGATGGAACTAAAGGCAGCCAACATCCAAAGAAGAACTTTGAATGCCCTTCAAGACGCCTGGAGAACTATTCCCGAGAACTGTTAAAAGAAATTACAAGAAAGCTGCCTAAGAGAGTTCAGGCTGTGTCGAATAAAAGTGATCATGCAAAATACTGACTTTCAAGCTTGTAAGCTTGTAAAAACTGTTCTAAACTATATTTCCATTTATGTTTGCACAGGTTTCAATAAATCTGCACTTTTCAATAAATCACTATATCTGTTTCCCAATTTTCTAGAAAAAAAATATACAGAAATGAGGGGTCACTCAAGACTTTTGCACTGTACTGGAATACATCGACCACACAACAACATCACACACTGTGATCAAATTTGCATTGCAGAGCCAATCCCCTCTGTCATAACTATTTTTAGAAACACTCATAATTTTTCCGGATGGATACAGCAGACCTTGCACATAAAATTTAGATTTGACCTAGGCAAGATATATGTATATTTTCTGAATAGCTGCTGGATATTGTATGAGGTAATATTTACCTGTAGGCCTAAATTTGGGGCACAGAGTGCATACTGGCAACACTCCCTGTAAAGTCGTACTGTGAATGTGTGTATAAGTTTAAGTTTCCAGTGTGTGCTTTTTACCATCAGAGTGAGAATCTGAGCAAGACGTTCAGTTGCAAGTTTAAGAATTAGTCCAAGTTGTTGCTCAACTTACTGCGAAGGTATGTGAATTTAAAATGAAAATGAATGACCGGCACGGGAGGAGAGAGAAAACTAACAAAACCAGCTCTGTACAAACAACAAAAGTACAGTCCACTACTGTGAACGCTGTTGTGTGTGCCTGTGATCTGTATTCAGTGTGTGTATGTGGTAACCTGAAACCACAGGGAAAACGTTCCTAGAATTCCGGGTGGGTTTGGTGTCATGGCTCGCTTACTGGAACCCCCTGAGTGGTGCTGGGACTGTGGCCTCTCCATGGAAGAGCAACAGAATGAAGGGAAAGTCCTGCCCTATTTTCATACATTCATATACACTTTACCCTGCTGCCAAACACACACACACACACACACACACACACACACACACACACACACACACACACACACACACACACACACACACACACACACACACAGTTAAAAAAACACTGATTACCTTCAGACTAGCTTTTTATTAGTTTCTGTCCTTTAACCCTAATCATGCATTCTTTGCTCACTGACTATGTTTAAAATTATTATTTTGCATAAAAGACACAAACACTAACTGGATCTGGTTCATCATATGGCTACCAGATTTGACATTAGCTGCTTCAAGAATCACCCCTGCTGAAGATAATCAGCAGGGCTCAGTTTAACAGGGCTTTGGTTAGCTTTTAATCCAGCAACAAAGGATTTGGGCCAAATCAGGTAATAGGTCAAATGACATATAACCATAGACTTATAATGTAACCCAGGGCAGTCTCAAGACAATTAATTAGTTAGCTGAGGGTTGGTGAGCTAACAGAGTGCAAATAGAATCAGGTAAGAATCTAATAGTTGATTGTATGTGGGGTGGGGGATGGGGGTGGGGGATGAACACAATAGTTTGCTGATTTATTTATGCCAGTAGCATGCATAGCCTGACTCAGTCCCCCTAAAAGTATAGCAATAACCACAAAAAAGTGTAATATTCTCATTATTAGTGTAATTAGCTCACAGTTGGGCAGTCCAGTAGTGTAGTTGCTGGCACTGTTTCCTCACAGCAAGAGGTTTAAACCCACTGGCTGGTTGGGATACTTCTGTGTAGAGTTTGCATGTCCTCCCTGTGCTTCCCTGGGCTCTTTCTGGGTACATCGGTTTCCTATCACAGTGCAAAGACGTGGTTGTCAGGGTAATTGGTGGTTCCACATTGGTCGCAGGTGCGAATGTAATGGTGAACCTTGTTGTCTGTGAGATAAATTGTCGACCTGTCCATGGTGTACCTTGCCTCTCGCCTAGTGACAGTTGGGAAAGGCTCCAGCTTCCCATAATGCACAGTAGATGGATGGAAACATCACCTGCTGATGAACATTGACAGCCGTATAAAATTAATCCGTGTCAAATTTATTGTGGATTTTTGTCCATGAAGGCTTTGCCAGTGGTGGTGCAGTAGTACTCTCCTATAGATTTGAAAGTGTGGCTAATTTTAGACTAGACTCAGGGTACTATCAGACACTGCAACAAGGAGAGAGAGAGAGCACAAGTTTGTGTCTAAAGAAAAATGAACTTATTTCACCAGAAACACAAGTAACTCAAAAAATGCATATTGATGAGCAGATAATGTAAAACATATATGGGCGAGTGACACAGTATGCAGAGAGAAAAAGAAACCAGAACAGATACAGATGAGCCTGGAAGCAGGGGATCTCCCCTCAGAGTGCCAGAGGCAGGCTGCAGAGGAATTGAGGTTTTAAAGGCCAATGCAATGCCCCCCAGTCACATCCTGTAAGTCAGAGCACAGCACATGGAACCCTAAAGTACCTTAGATTTCTCACAGTACTACTGCTTACTTAATTCATGAAGATCAGAAATGTATTTTGCCCCAGATCATTGAGTGATTTGTAACACACACAGCAGTGCTTTTAAAATATCTTCTTTAATGAATTGTAAGACAGTATAGAACAAGATCGATTTACATATGTGTGTAAATCCAAGATTGTGACATTCCTAATGTCCCAAAATGCCACCAGCTTGAGAAATAACAATGAAAGAACAGACACCTAAGAAGCTTAATTCCTTATTAAAGGTATACAGATATGCCTGCTTGTGATAAACATGATAGTTATAACTGTGAATTCTGCCAAGAAAACCATTTTGTCAATGTGTTTGTCAGTGCTACCATCTGCCTGACTTCATTTGGATAACACCTCCCACATTTGGATAACACCTATGCCCTTCTTCTCCTTGCCTGTGGTGCAGTCACTCTCTCTTACTTCTTAACTTTCACAAGAGTTTACATAACATTGCAGTATGTAAGTTATTGTGGTGTCAGTAAGCTGCATTTAGAGTTGACTCTTTCTGTTCGGTCCATTCCTGTTGGTCTGAGTGCGTGGGGGTTATCTGTCTATATATTGATTGCATATAGACATAATGAATGTACTTTGTGGTTGTCTGTGCATGCCCTGAGTGGGTGTGCATAAGGTTCATGACAGACGATGGGTTTGACTCCCACGTGCCCTTTCCGGCAGCAGAGAATCTGAACCATGACCCCCTCAGTCAGCGCTCCCACAGATCCTCTCCACTGTGTATGTGGGTATGTTTGCATATGAATTTTTTAAATTATTTTTTACATTTTGTTACCTTGAACCTTTTGCACTTAGTGACCTTTGCATATACAGGCAACATGAAGGCCCACAGAAGGTTCAGATATGACAGTATCTCTTCCTCTTTTTGTGTTTGTCCCTGTGTCTGATATACTTTGGTCACTGAACCTTTAGGTGATCACAAAGCCAGATGCAAAATAAGCACATAAAATGTGGACATTGCTTATTCAGTTTATGAGTGGTCAACCCCATGACTAAGTTTTAGTTTACACTGGAGCTGTCAACCTTAAGCATTAGATCACGCCATTTTGACCCGGATTAGACAGACAGACAGACAAACAGGTGGTCGAACCACCCCAGAGGATCATGGTCCACTCCACCCGTCTGTCCTCTGTGGCATAGTTTACCCTCCTGGCTCTGCCCCTGCCTGCCCTTGTCTGCCTTCCAAACACCAACTGCCCCTCCAGCTCCCTCACAGACCTCTGGCCTCAGTTATCCATGCCCTCCTCGGTATTTAGGCATGTGACTGGAAGGGGGATACATTAATCATATTAGGTATGGTAACAGTTTCTTTCTTTCTTTCTTTCTTTCTTTCTTTCTTTCTTTCTTTCTTTCTTTCTTTCTTTCTTTCTTTCTTTCTTTCTTTCTTTCTTTCTTTCTTTCTTTCTTTCTTTCTTTCTTTCTTTCTTTCTTTCTTTCTTTCTTTCTTTCTTTCTATCTTTCTTTCTTTCTTTCTGTATTCTATCGTGTATATTTGAGACTCAGTTGGATCCCACTCTGTGTCTTCAGCTCTCTGTCACTTCCTCTTTCATGCATTCTTATCCCATTGTCACTAATACATATACATGATATTACTGAAATTTATGACTTAGCTGGTGAACCTTGTGAAAAATAGATTGAACAATACCACCACCTACTGGTAAATGTGTCTACTAGGCATATTTACTAGAAACCACTTGGCTTATAGTTCTAAGTTATAGCTTCTGTAGGTTTAGAAATTCTCATACATTTTGAAATCTGAATTTGAATAAAAGCAGAAAAAAATGCAGTCAAAAATGGTAAATCATGCTCAGCTGCTGACTTTTGGGCTTATGTCTTAAAGAGTTAGTTTTAACTTCATTACATTGATATCTGTCCCTTATTAAGTGTGATAATCTTTGCAATTACTGTGTGGTCTCCAATAACAGTTCTCCAGGTTTTCTGAAGGTCTTTCAGAGTGATTTATTGGCCACTGGCTGCTTTTTCAGTCATTTTCAGTCCCGTCTTTGTTCCTCACCATTTTCAGAGGAATGTTTCTTTTGTTTGTTAAGCCACTATTCAAGCATAAAAAAACACTAACTCAAGGGATGCAACAATAGTGTGTCTACACATAACAAGCAACTTAGCAAAGAAGCTATTTTAAATTGTAACTTTACATGCATTGTTACTAGCAGTCACAAAAACACAAATTATTCCAATTTCTTTAGTTGAATCTTTTCCCGCATAGTTATTAGCATAGCCCAGCCAAACGTGCAGTGTGCACGTGAGGAAACTGGACAAGTGGAGGACAAAGGAGGAAATGTCAGGCCTAGAAACTATCTACAGCAGATGGATGGTATCTGAAAGTCACACCCTTTAGAAATGGAAGAAAATCCAACAAAGACCTGACACGGAACCCGAGAGATGACTCTGGCCCGTCAGCTGATCTATCTACTGTTTGCTGAAGCCTCATCAGAAATGGTCTCAATGGACCATCTGTGTGGAAACAGGTAGAAAAGGCTGAAGTATGCTAAAAATCTGGACTGAAAATCAGTGGCAACAGGTCTTATGGATTTATTAATGCCAGTAACTGACTCATTCCCCCTAAAAGTAAAGCAACAACAATAAAAAACTAATATTACTGTTACTGGTGTTATTAGCTCACAATTTTGCAGCTCAGTAGTGCAGTTGCTGGCACTGTTTCCTCACATCAAGAGGGGTCCTGGTTTACCCCGCTAGCTAGCTGGGCCACATCTGTGTGGAGTTTGCATGTCCTCCCTGTGATTGCGTGGGTTATTTCTGGGTACTCGGGCTTCCAGTCACAGTGCAAAAGACATGCTTGTTAGGATCACTGGTGATTCCATGTTGGCCGATCATCTTAGCAGAGAACAGAACAAAAGGCAGCCAACATCCAGTGAAGAGCTTTGAATGTCCTTCAAGAAGCCGGAAGAACTGTTCCTGTAGGCTACTTAAAGACAAGGAAGCTGCTAAAGAGAGTTCAGGTTGTGTTAAAGGTGGTCATACCAAATATTGACTTTCAAGCTTGTTAGAATTATACAAACTGGGTTTTTGTCTTATAGAAAAACATGAAGAAATGAAAAGTGACTGAAGACTTTTGCACAGCACTATAAATCTGTTGCTCTGAACATAGAGGATGCTACTTGTGCATGTTTGTAAGATATACATTCGTGTTCCTCCAATCTAATGGAGCTGCATGTTTTCCCAGAAGTCTGTGTGGTCTATTGACTCAGCCTGCAGTATGACTGCTGGTACATCGAGGCAGGCGACACACTGAGGTGGAGAGCAGTTACACCCAGTTACAGACACACTCATGCCTGGGAATGTCCTCAAAGAAAACCACGAGCCAATTATAGCTGTAATCTATATAATTGCCACCAGAGACTATTAAAGCTTTAAACACCATAGCCGTACTGTATGTTTCCATTTGTCTGTCTCTAAAACTAGAGACAGACTTTGACAAATGGGTACTGTTTATTTTGTAATTTGTTTAATGCTCACGTAACCAAGGAATCCCATAAATTTGTAGTGCTGGAAGGGAAGCATGGGCAGTGGCTTTTCCACTTTGAGGAAAATTAATAAATGTCAATTTAAATGCTGTTTTTCCTTACTGTTAATTATTTGGTTTAATGGAAGTTCAACACAACTGCAGAGTCAAAGTACACTGTTTGATGGACACCACCACCTCTTAAACAAGAACAAAATATTGTTTTTTTTTTACAGATTTAAACATTTTTTTCCATCACTGATTTTTTTTTTTTGTTGTAATAATTTCAGGTTAAGACATGAGAATTTATTCCTTTAAAAAATCACTTCACCCTTTCTAGGAAACATACTATCTTACTTTACAGCAGGTAAATGGCACCATTCTAACAGTTTTAAAGAATATTATTAATAAACTGCTCTACAAACACAAACTTTAACAAGCTTACTTGACTTGGGAACTGCATTTGACAGATTAAAACTCATTTGTTTAAAACTGGCTGAACTGAGACCCAAGTCTCTGTTCCTCAAATGGAACTGGTTTCAGTTTCACAAGCACAGAAAAGGAAGGCTTTCTTTGAAACTAATATTAGAAATGTGTGTCTATAAGACTCATAAACGGCATACTGATATATAAGCTTCAAATGAACTGACGCTGTTATTCAGGGAAGTAACAGTTCTGTCAGACTCGCAGTTTATTCTTAAAGCTCAGAATGCTTCTTGGATGCTGAATGCTTTCAGTACATAATAGTGACCACATGGGTGCAGTGTGAAAGCACATTTTGCCAAGCCATCAGCTAAGTCTGAAGATATTGCACTTGTAGTCCAGTTTCATAAATATACATCATATCATATATTTTTCTCGAATGATAAAGTAGCTTAATTACTCATGGGTATATCAGGGTTTGAAGGAAGTGATGCCTTTACATAGTGAGCAAGACTGCTTATATTACACTGTGCTACAACTTGTGATTTGCTAACGTCAGGATTTGCTAACACAGCCACAGGGATGGCAAAGATAGAGTGTGTGTGTGTGTGGGGGGGGATGCAGGAAAGAAACCAAGACCAAGAGCAGTCTATTGCTTGCAGTAGGTCAATTACACCAAATTAATTCAGTTCTTTGCAGTTGCTGCAATTGTTAGATAAATCGATACATGTTCATTAGCCTGGAGTAGCACTGAAATGAAATATGCTTGGCTGGTTGGAGGATAGTAATGGGCTGATGATGAGCCAAACTAGATAGTGTCTCACCTAGCCTGAAGAAGGAAATAGAAATAGATGGGTAGAATAGCCCTAATGATATCAAACACCTCCAAGCTACAAGATAATCACAGTATGTGATTACCAGTCAGTATATGCATATTCTAAGTGAATCGCAATGCCTAGCCATAGCTCGTTTCCCCATCTTTTTTTTCTGCCCAAAATTCTTTTCTTCTTGCTTTGTGTGTCTTTAGCTCTTTGACTATCCTCAGGGTTAGCCTAGATCACAGTGCTGTAGAGCAGTGGCTTCAAACTTTTTGTACCCAAGGCACATCAATTGGCAAGGCAACAATTCAAGGCCCACTTAGGTTCATTTCTGTGCAAAATAGCCTCTATGTCATCAGACATGCCAACAGTTCTCATTGAATTATTTCGTCAGAGGAAGGCAATGTTCACAGTCCATTTGCAGCATCAGGACCTAGCCTAAAACCTTTTTTAAAATGTATTTATTTTGCAGGTATGTCATGAGTCCATTAGTATATACCTTACCTCCTTCATCTAGCCACATGGTTAAAGGGAGCTACCTCTTGTTTAGATGCAGCACTCTTTTAAAGTAGGCATTCTTTCTTAAGAGGTATTTTTACTATCAAGTGCATCTTTATCAAGTGCTATGCTTGACAACATATTAGCATTAGCCAACTTCACCCAACAGCTGCAATGCCTGCTATGTTTCTTCCTCTTTTCTTTTGGGGATAGGTCCTCTGCACTTTGGGTTAGTTGCAATTTATTGCGTGAAAATGTTTGTTTTTCCCTCTTTTATTAACCATCACTTTTTCAAACAGGACCTTTGATATGTCACACTTGCATAACTTCCACCAGAGAGCTAAACTAATGACAACTACACAAAGAGACGGAGTCCCTTTTAAATAGGTTTTAAAAGGTATTTTTTAGGATTCAGAATAAATACTAATGGGATACTTAACCTGACACAATAAAGGCCATTTACAGGTATTAAATAGCATTAAAGAAGATAGAGAAAACAAACAAGATGAAGAGGAGCATTTGTATGTGCTGTAACACCTTTTACTGCGTAGCAGGGGACAGGCTTTTAGTGCACAATTGCCATGAGTAATTTGAGCCATAGGACCTCCAGCCATGTAGCTGTAACAGTGCAGCCACTCAATAAGTCAGCTTGGTCCTGGTAAAATCACCCTGGGACCTCTTAAGAAGTGGTAAAGCAGTTGAGACCTACATAGTGGTGTGTAATTCCAACCTAACTCACAGCCTTAAACAGCCATAATTCATTAGCTCAAAGTGCCACAAAGACATGCCACCAGTTCAGCACAGGTGTTGTGCCTCAGGTAAAGTCCAAAACTTTAAAGATTCATGAATGTAAATTTTCTGGACAAAAATTTCATCTTGGCTGAAATGTCCTTGAACGTATAATGATGCCTTCCTTTCTTTGACCACTATAGGTCTGCATATTTGGAAACAGGGTCAATGTTACTTTGGGCTGTTCACTTATACAGAACACAGTTTGCAGAGCCTCCAATGGAAACACACTCTTCTTAGGAAATAGATACTATTTATAATACATATTCTGGGACAAGGGTTCCTCCCTTTCACAAACCCAAGACATTTTGGACAATTTCATGCTTCCAACTTTGTGGGAAAAGTTTTGGGGATGGCCCCTTCCTGTTCCAACATGACTGTGCACCAGTGCACAGAGCGAGGTCCATAAAGACATGGATGAGCGAGTTTGGGGTGGAAGAACTTGACTGGCATGCACAGAGTCCTGACCTCAACCAGATAGAGCACCTTTGGGATGAATTAGAGTGGAGACTGTGAGCCAGGCCTTCTCGCCCAACATCAGTGTCTGACCTTGCAAACGCGCATCTGGAAGAATGGTCAAAAATTCCCATAAACACACTCCTAAATCTTGTG